>JANHGN010026600.1:0-108957 GCA_024605025.1 Megaceryle maxima | reverse complement strand
CACTTCCTGAGCTTGCTCACAAGGATGTTACGGGAGACCATGTCAAAAGCCTTGCTAACATCAAGGTAGACTACATCCAGTGGTGTCCCTGCATCTATCCATTTAGTCACAGCATCACAGAAGGCTATCAGATGCAAACAGTCTACTTTTAACCTCTTAAGTACCTTGTGCTGTATTACCCAAGAAGAAGTCTGATGGGAAGAATCATAAAAGGATTTTAAAGATTGGCAGCAGCTCAGTGAAATGGCCAAGGAAAGCTCCCCGCAGGCAGCTGCAGAATGATGCCAGTCAATTTACTTGTGTCTTGATGAGCTGCAAGTTCAGCAGCACCATTCAGAAGTTGAAAGATCTGTAAGGAGTAACTGGTGGTTCACTGAGAACATGAGCTCAGCTGGACAGGCACAGAGAAGAAAATAGCTAAGGGCTGTTTCTGCTGCATGAATCTGGTGCACCTGTATCTTAAGTATCCTCTGTATCTCAAGTTCTTCCCTCTCCTCCCTTTCCATCCCACCTTGGCACTGAGAAACACTGAATAAAGCTTGCAGGACAGACTGTCTGTGCACAAAGCTGGAATCCCTCTCCCAAAAGCTCACATTAGGTTCTTACAGTGACAGATCTTCCCTGGAGATTTTCAAAACCCAGTGGACCCTCAAAGACCTGACACACTTTCAAGGTCAGTCTTGCTCTGAGCAGGAGGTAACCCTTTTCTGTCCATTCCTGCTTTGAACATCATCCACCCCCACACTGCCTCTTCTCATCACCTTGCTCCCCAAACACCCAACTGCAGCATTTTGAGAAGAATATACATTCCTCTCCCTTCCTCTGTGTCTTGGTCACTTAACTACTAGACTCAAAATGTATTCCCCAGACACTCATAATTCACAGACCATAGGCACTTGATATTCCTCACGCACCCTCAGCAAGCAGCAAAGATCACCCGAGCTCCCTGCTGGTGCTGGATTTCCACTCCACTTAAGTCAAAAGGACCTTAAGCCTTGATACACCACCACTAGCCAAGCTGGCTAACAGTGCCTGCACTGAAGGTGGCCACCTCAGAGTTACCCCACCAGTGAGCAGTGAGTGTGCTCTGAGAACTGTACGCTATTCGCATCACCAAACAGGTATTTTTTGCAGCAACCATCCTCGGGGCACTTTCAAGGTCTTTTTCATCACTGTAACAGCAGGAGTCATTTTTAAGACTTTCAAATAGTTTTAAATTAACTTCCTTGACAAAGTTTTCCAGAGCAATATAATGCAACTACATAAAACTCCATGAAGAGGAGCAGGGGCACAAGGAAGACAAAGTACAGACTTCAGAGTGGAAAAGACACTATAGCTTGATTTAGCCAGGGCTGTTTCATTACTATGTAGATTCACAGCTCTTCCTGTGCAGTTACTGAAGCGCTACCCAAGCCTTCCTAGCAAGCAAAAATCCATTCTGTGTACAAATCAGGCTTTTAGAGCTTGGCACAGTGCTCAACTGCAGAGCTGACTTTTCAATGCTTGGTAAATTTTTACTTGAAAGTGGCAGGAGAGCTCATGCCAGAAGCCCATATGAAATGCCAGCTCAGTGGCAGAAGGTCAAAGTGTGGTATCAAGAGATTTTATGGAAGCATTTCAAGACAAACTTCTTAAAAGCACTGTGCTATCTAGGGAGTCACAGATTTATACCACTAGGAAAGCTGAGTAACGGTCTTTATGACTCCTTTCCAATCAAGGGCAGGATCTTTAACACTCTCCCTTGGGAAAAGCATGGCAGTAGGGTCTCCTGTAACTGGTGGGAGCTGCTTCTGTGTTTATTTAACCCTTGGTTATTTTGCCCAAGTAAAGAATACAGAAGACGTGTTAAATGCCAGAATTTTTGTGCAGACTGTCCTCTAGATAATATTAAAAAAAAAAAAAAAACAAACAAAAATCCCTGCAAACCCCTAAAACCAACAAACCTTCAGGTGCAAAAGGTGTTATCCCACGCATAAGAAGTCATCAAGTCAGATCCATGGACAACTGAAGAAAGTGCAACAGGACCAAGGCCCAAATGATGATCCTTTCTCCATTAGCACCTATAGCTATAGCTGCAGAAGGAGAAATAGAATTTGAACTAAGGGAAAGGCTCCATATTCTCTACCATTTTTATACAAATATTTAAGTTAGTGTCAACAATGACCCTGAACAGATGTCAAGCATGAAGATTTTCAACATACCAGATTTTGTCACCTCATCATAATTAAAAAAAAAAAATAAGAGAGCTAGTAAAGCCCCTTCAAAACCTGATCTGTCCCCCCTTGCAGCTACATAAACGCACCATGAGATTCACTTACGAGAGCAAATTTGCAAGCATTTATACATTCTCCCATTAAAGCATTTTGTCTCAATCTGCCATTTTAACAAATTCAAGACTTTGAATTCAATTAGCACAAGATCTCAGCGCACCCAACATTAAATTTGCAAGTGACATTTAATGGCATTCAACACACACGAAGTTAAGCTAATACACTAAAGGACCAGTGAGGAAAATTGTCAGACACACCAAAACACAATACTCTTTTTTTTTTTAGTCAAGGAAATTAAAGGTGTAGGCTGCACTGGACAGGAAGAGACGATGGCTATTAAAAACCCTTCTTAAAGCAAGGCTGCAAAAGCTCTCCTCTCCAGATACACCACACAGCTACGGCTGCACATAACATGAGAGCAAAGAAGAACGGCTGCTCTACTCAGCAGGGCCTCCTTCCCGAGTGCTGGGTGTGGGGGGCTGTATACCTCACCTAAGACCTCACCTGCACCTCATCCCACCTGCTAAGAAAACTGCCGGTTTTCACACAGCCATGCTTCCTGCAGTGGAAAAACCCAAACCTACTGGACATCAGAGATTCCTTTAAAGTGTGTATTTTTTTTCTTCTCCAAGTGGCAATATGCTTTGCTGCAATTCCATCTAAAAAAAGCAAGCCACCTCCCAGGAGCTTCAAAATCAGGGAGACTGAAGGCAGACCACACTGCGAAGCCCGAGACAGGAAAAAAGCTTTAGAGTCATCATTAAGTAGAGCGATATTTTGGCTGATTGTTTAAATCTAAGCCAATTAGCACAAGCAAAACCTACGGTTAACAAAGATACTTTCACAACAGAGATTTAAGAGCGTCCTTCTTCAAAGACAGACATGTCATGGGATACCAGAGCAGCACCACACAAGCCAGTGAAAGAAGCAGCACCGGGCCATGTTCTGCTCCACACAAGTGCAGCTCTGCTGATTTGCACGAGTGAACTGTAAAGACCAGCAGCTGCAGTAACTACATTTTCAAAGCTGCATTTCTTTAAGAGACATGTTAGAGTCTCCTAAATTAGGCTTTCTTTTAACAGTTCTCAGTCAAGAGTGATGAGAACAAAGCTTGGATGGTACTTTGAAGGATTTCTCCCCACCTCCCAACTACATTAACACATTTGTTAAGACCAGAAACAACAGAGATGTTTAAATATTTGCTTACATTAATGAACTACATGCAGCACGGGGAAAACAGTTACATTTAGCAGCTTATTGGGATGGATGTTCTTTTTGGCAACAAAACCCAAGACCAAGCAACCTGCACCAAACACTGCCTCCACTAAGGAGATTTTCAAAAGCATAAAATACATTTGGGATGAAAGCACCACAAAAAGCCAGTAGGGTTCGTGCTTTCTTCAGCCTTCCACATCTCCCCCAGCCTTTGAAGGGGAGCAAGGGAAGAGTACATAATAAATAACTGGAATGATGCCACTCACTTCAGGAACTGAAGCTCTATTAAAAGGCAGAGTTTCCAACCCACAGCAGAACACCAGCCTTTGGAGCGCTACCTGCCCCTACTCGCCCATGTCCTGGGTGAAAAAAGCCTTCAGTGATACCAAAATCCTTTGGAAAACACTGACAGTACACAGGAGCTCAGTTCATGACCCTCAGATTCTAAAAACAACTCTCAAAACTCAGTCTGAGATCATTTTAAGCTCACCTCTACTTCAGAGCATCTTTTTTTTCCCCACATACAGTTGTTTTTGATGCGTTGCAGTTGAGTTACAACTGAAGTGGCATTCAGGTGCTCTGCTTTATTTCAGCAGAGAAGACTTTGAACCAACCTCACTGTGAAGCTTTAAAAAAACCTTCCTGCACAACTGTGAACCACACCGTGAGAGAAGGAGCTCACATCACGTTCAACAAAACCAGCGTTCACGACCACATGCAAGTCTTCTAGTTTGTTTTTTGAAGGTGCTCTACAGATTTATTTATTTTTGTCTTCCTCCAAACAGGCCCTTCCTGGCATGATGAAGAACAAAGGTCTGGACTATTTTTGTCTGAGCATTTTTTACAGGATGTCCTGTTGCCCCAATTAAAAAGTCTTTAATTCAGCAACCACTCCTTACAGCTAGACTGGAATTGCTATTAAATCTGAGTAGGTCCCAGACCACCCATATTTAGCACACCAATTAACCAACACTGAACAACATGGAGCAGCAGCAATCAGAAGACCGGAAGAATTTTTAAGTTGCCATCACCCAGAGTACGTCGTCTTCTTCCACACGTTCAGCTCAAGAGACCTCAATAACTATTTAATTAAAAGCAGAACCTATTCAAGCTCAATGAGTATGGAGAGAAGCAATGATCTACAATGGAAAAGAGGTGCAGAGAAGGTGCTATTAACTGCCTTTTAAGGACACCGTTAAGTCTGGGTGGTCAAATAGTATTCCTTAATACCTCTGATTCCTGAAAAAGATCCAAATACTTGAATTTATTAAATTTAGAAGTGTCACAAGTCTTCATTAAAAGCAAATGAGACACATGGTCTCTAGGTTGATACACAAAACAAGTGTAATAAATGACTTGGGAATCACAGTTTATTGCACAGATCAGAAACACAAGTTTAATGGTGTCTGAGCTAAATTTTTCTGCTCCACAGGCACAAATGCTGAAAATCAAGGCAATCTCTCCAGATTGAAAGGGGTTTTATTACCTTTATTGTGAAAGTAGCCTTTATGTTTTGTCTGCCAACAGCCAGGGTTGATTGCATTCTCTTTCCAACCTCTAAACAACTTTGTAAAAGCTTAAGCAATTCCAAAGCCCACTCAAATACGACAGGAAATAAACCAGAAGTGCACATTGCTCCTGTGCAACATCCACTCCCCAAACAAATGAAATGTAGCCAAACCCACCAAGATCAACAGCAGAGCTTCCTCTGATTTCAGTTGTCAGGTGTCACATCTGTATTTTAGACTGGTTCACAAACAGGCATGAAAGTCAATAGAAACCATTTTAATCCACGTGGACCTGAAGTGGCAGAAGGTAGTCTGAAGGGATCATGACAAAACAGGACATCGCACCACAACGCACCAAAGCTGCCACCAGCTAAAGCGACACGGGGACGTTCATCGACATCCCATTTCTAGCTCCGCTAAGAGAGGCTGCCTGCATCAGCAAGCTTCATCAGCACCATGTCAATATGTCAGAGCTCCCATTTTTGACAAATAATACTCTTTTCTCTCTCTTTCCATCCTTGCCTTGTGCATTTACGGTGCCTGAAGGCACTTAAGCTTTCTTTAATGAGGTTTTTGCACAAAACAGAATTAGGAACCTTGATCAAAACAGGGCCTCCAGCACAAACGCAGTAAAGACAGCCACATGCATTCTACAACCAAAAAAAAAAATTCCAAATAATGCAGACCATCAATCAGCAAGCCATTTCACAAGCAAACAGGGAGCACACCCATCTGCTAGGGTGCCAATGATGCTGAGCCCTCCACCCTGCACTCTGCCTTCCAGGCTTTTCATCCCTGAGACCCTGGGGGAGCTGCCAGCCAGCAAGCCTCAGACCCAGGGAGGCAAAACAGCCCTAACGCCACCACTGCGGCCCTCGAAGTCCTGGGGATGGATCTCTTCCCTGCCCGCAGCAGGCAGCCCTCTCCGGCTTGTTTTGGAGCGGGAAGCTGCCTGCCTTCGCACCCTGGGAGTGGAGGGGACCAGGCAGCCCCTGGGCTGAGGGGGGGCCCCAAAGCCCCACCTGGGCTGAGGGGACTGGGCTCACCCCCACGGTCCTACCTGAGCTGAGGGAAGTACGGACCCCCAGACCCTACACCCTCTGGGGCAGGGGGACCAGACCCCCCACTCAAACACCCTGGGGAGGAGAGGAACAGACTCGACGAGGGACCAGAAAGCTGAAGGGACCAAAGCCCGTCCCAGGTCCCAGGGTTGCAAGGACTGCAGCCCCCCGAGCTCAGGGGACCAGAACTCCCGCGGGCTGAGGGGACAGCAGCTTCCCCGGTCTCCCCGGGGCCGAGCGTCCCGGATACCTCCGAGCTGAGGGGACCAGAGCTCCCGCAGGCCCCCGAGGCTGAAGGGACCGGAGCCGCCCAGAGTCCCCGGGGCTAAGGGGGCCTGGACACCCTCCGCAGATCTCCCGGGAGCGGCGGAGGCCTCCGCCGGTCTGAGGTGCCGGGACCCCCCGAGCCACGGCCCGGCCCCGCCGCTACACGGTCCCCCCTCGAGCGGTGGTGGCCCCATTCCCACTGTCACCCACCGCCCCATCCCACCGCCACCGCCGCCTCCATCCCCGGGCCTGCGGCCGGCCCCACCGCCCGGCCCCGCGCTGAGCAGGCGACGGCTTGGCTCGCTGCTCACCGTGCGGTGCGGAGCCCCGCGGTCGGTTCGGGTGCGGTCGGGTCGGGTCAGCGCGACCGCCGGGCGAGCAGATCCCCTGGGCGGCGGCGGCAGCCCCGTGTCCCGTACGGCGGCGGGCGGGGTGGGCGGCACCGCCCGTCACGTGACCGCTGTGTCATCCTGCGCCGCCATCTTGTGCGCGGCCGGCCGTAACCGTTGGGCTGCTGTTCATCTGCTTCGTTGTAACGTGAAGAGATTTGGAGATGTGGGAAGTCGGCTGTTATTCACAAAATCTTAGTTCAAATGAAATCACAGGACAGTTTAGTTTGGGAGTAACCTCTGGACATCATGTTCACCAAGCAGAATGGGTGGTAACAGTTTTGTGAAGTCTGAAACAGGTCTGTTGAGCCTGGCAAAGAGAAGCCTGAGAGGGGACCTGATCAATGCTGATCAATAGCTAAAGGGTGCCAAGAGGATGGGGACAGTCTCTTCCCAGTGGTACCCAGCTACAGCACAAGAGGCAACAGGCACAAACGGGAACCCAGGAGGTTCTGTCTGAACAGGAGGAAAATCCTCTTCGCTGTGAGGGTGCCAGAGGCTGCCCCAGGTTGCCCAGAGAGGCTGTGGAGTCTCCTTCTCTGCAGAGATTCCAAACCTGCCTGGACAATGTGACCCTGGGCATCCTGCTCTGGGTGGCCCTGCTGGAGCAGGGGGGTTGGAACAGATGATCTCCAGAGGTCCCTTCCACCCTCCACCATGCTGGGACACTGTGACTAATGCCTCACATCCTATTTAAAACCTGACACTCCACAAATTCTTCCCTGTTAAAACAAAAAAGGAAGAGGTCTTTTTCTATATAAAAAGGTTCAAAAGTGTTTTGCGGTGCCCACGGGGGCAGAGGGGATACCTGCGTGTGTTGAGCCTGGTGTCCTGCAGGTCTGTTTCCCAGCGTGGGAAGATTTGCACGGTCTGATTAAAATTTCTCCTGTATTTCAGGCATTTGTTATCTCTCCCAGGTGATTGCTAGCCAGCAGATTGTGGAGATAAGAGAGCAGCACCACATCCAGCTACCCCTTTCCCAGGCAGTAGGATGATGAAAATGTGGGAGGGACTGGTTGTCCCAGTATGTCATAGTAACATCAAGCAAGAGACAGTTTTTGCTGATCTTGGCACGTAAACAAATAGAATGCTAAAAAAAAAAAAAAACAACCAAAACCAAACCACATGACATCCTAATCAGCGAGGGATTGCAGTCATTACCCAAGCAAAATCAAAATTAAGCTTGGATAAATAGTAATTTCTGCAGTGGGACAGGTCAAACACAATAGTGCCCTGGTTCTCTGTGAAGAACTACCCAATACTGCAATTTCTTAAAATGTAGTTTAGCCATTCAGAAGGAAAATTCTCTGTGTAAGAAAACTCAAGTGTAGACACAGTGTGAAAAGTACCTTTCTGAGATCTCCTGCTCCTCTTGTTCTTCTCAGTGCTGATGAAGAGGGAATGAGTTTTGTTTGACCTCAGGATCCAGGCAACAGCTGGACAGATCCCTGTGCAGATCACTTAGTAGTTAGCAGGGGAAACACAGATGGAAGAGGATGACTTAGGAGAAGGGTGCTGGAGAAATTAAGCATGAAATGTGAATTGATTTTTCTCACAGGCAAGTAATTTGCAATCCGTTTTTTTACTTGGTTGCTTGTGTGCAGCACTCACGGGCTAAATAGAAAACGCACCTCTTTCACCTGAATCAGAAACCAGTCTGAGCATTGAATTGGCCACTATTTTATCACTCTTTGCTTGACATCTCCTAGAATTCATGAAATGGAAATGAGTGAGAAATGCTGGTGCTGTGTTAGTTCACCCAGCTTTTGGCAGTGCTGTGCCAGTCATGCAGTCAAGGGAGGTTTTCTCCAGGGGAGTGGACAGGACCACAGTCCTCCAGAGCTGAGCCAGAACTCTCAATCTTCTCCCATAGGGCAAGAAACCACCTTGTGAAGCCCTTGAGCTAACTAAATACTGCCTTAAACAGGGAGTTTGCAGAGGTGCCAAACCCCATGGGTATCACCAACACAGCTTGCAAGTGACTCTCCCCTCCTGATCCCTTCCAGGCAGGTCCTTTCCTTCCCCTCGCTCTTCTTGCCACAACCTTGTTTTTAATTCAGTTGCTTCCTCTTCTGGGGGAGGTTTGTCGCTGAAGATGTCCTAGGCATTGGTGGCTTTGGTTCTCTCATCCCTGAGGAGGGATTTATCTGTGAGTAGTTATAATACCAGCTGCTCAGTTCTGTTTTTTTCCCAAGCTGATTCTTCACAAAGATTCTTCAAATCCGATTCTTACCGAAGAGTTGTGAGGCTGGTTTGTGTGAACATGGTTGTGCCAGGAAGAATCTGGGAGTAGGGAACTGTGTCAGCTCCCTGGTCCTTGCTCCCTGCCTTGTTTCTCTGTGGAAAACAGGAAAGCTGATGGTGAAGGCAAGTGGGGACCTGCTGGAAGCAAGGACAGGTGTTACCATTGCTGCCAGTGCTGAGCACCCAGCCTCACCAGGGACAAAAAGGCTCATTAGGTGTGCCGGTGGGTCCCCCTTGGGGCAGTGGAGCCTACTGGAGTCTTGACAGTCCCCATCACATTCTCTCTTTTTATTTTCTCCCCTTGTGCAATGCTGTGAAGACAGGGATGTTCCTGACAGGGCTTCCTGCTTTTCAGCAGGGTGCTGTTTTTTCCCTGACTGTCATTTCCTGTGACCCTGTCCTACTAATGCTATAATGGGATTAATGTTGCTGACACTTCCCATGGGGTAATCATCTCATAAAGTCCCCCTTTCTGGGGTTGTTCTCCTAGTACGGGCATTTTCCAGCAAATAATATGAACCTGAAGGCTGTGCAAATTGATTCGTGGGGAGCCTGACCTCCCTGTTGGGAATGACAAAGCACCATCCGAGAGGCTTAGAAATAGCTGTCCCAGGCTGCTGCCTGGGCTTCATCCTGCTGAGCCACTTCTGTTCTTGAAAAGGACCTCTCCTGACAGGCTGCATCCAGTCCCCAAGAGCAGACAACATCAATCCGGGGGGATTCCCTGCGGGACAGAGGATTGAGGGGGACAGAGGATTTGGGAGGGGAGGACCCACAGCTCTGCTCAGCTGGGGGTTCTCCTGCTGGTGCTTTCATTAGCTTGAGCAATTGAAATTGGTGTCTGTGTGAGTGAATCGAGGGTAAAATGCTAGATCACGATCATTAGTAATCATTAGGCATTGATCGATAATTAATAAATTAATGATACTCAATTTGAAGAGAAATTTTTATTTCGATGTAATCCATCTACTATTCACACACCAATACTGTGTTTGTGAACTAATACTAAACTAACTTGTGACATTTCAACAACCTTCTTCATTTTACTGCACTCGCCGGAAGTACATCTTTCAGTACAGCTATGACCATCTACCCAGTCACTTCATGTATGACATCCCTTGACACCACATGACATCATTTACTCCCTGATGGTATTTATGACATCACAGCAGGTAGCATCATTTATGTAGGTTGCAGAATTTACATACATCACATCATTTATTTACTGGCTTTGTCCATGATACCGTTTAATACTAAATGGCATCATCAACTCAGTGCCTTCATGATATCATTTTGCTATCATTTTGACACCATATGGACATCATTTCTTCAGTGACTTTAAGCTAAACCTGAAGTTGTATGGGGTTGTGCCGACCATGACAGTTTTAAAAGCCTTAGAAAGAGAAATGGCAGGAGTGTTCCTTGCTCCAAATTTGTACAGTGCTTCGCAGTCCCACAGGACTTTGTCCCTGTCCCCTGATGGTGGTGTTGAGGGCAACAGTAGCAGCAGCACACTAGAAAAATAAGAATTAAATATGTCATGGCTGGAGTCAAGCAAAGAGCTCATTGAATTCACATGCCATAGTCTAAAGAAACGACGAAGCAGGGCTTTTAACTGCAATATAAACAGTAAAAGAGACCAAAATATCTGTTTCCAAAGGATGCAGTAGATTGCGATTCAGCTCTTGTAATATTCAAGCACGTGATTAATGGTGGGATGGCATCATCTCCTCGGATCAGCAAAATTATCCGGTGATCTATTGAAGACAAACAGCATTATGTGTGCAAGAGTTTCCTCCTGTTCATTTCAGATGGTTAGAAAAATACATAAACTCATTTCTTGAATTAATCTGGGTTTAATGGCTGATTGCTCCTGATTAAAACAGTATGTGTCTTTGGGGGGAAATGCATCAAAATGTGAGATAAAAGGAGGAACGCTTAACAGAGGCAGAGCAATGGCAACCATTTCCCCTTTTAAACAGAAGAAGAAATAAAAATGAAAAAGAGGCATGAAAGAGAGTAAGAGAAGGAAGAAAAGACAAATCAAAGGAGACAACAAGCCATTGGTCACAAAGAGAGGACCTGCGGGGTCTTCCAGAGGCTGGCTGTGCTCAGCTCAGGGCATCCCAGTGCAAGCGGAGAGTCCCAGCTGGGCCAGGCCCCCCTTCTCCCCAGGTCCCGGGCACATCTTTGGCTACATCACTCTGTGCTGCCTCCTCTTTTAAGGAGCGAGCACCTGCTCCCAGCAAAGCTTGTCAAAACCTGCAACGCTTTCCCACATTGCACATCGCTTCTCAGCGGAACAGTTCCCAGTGCCAGTTTGTGGAGTGAATGGTTTTAGCTGGGAGGATTTTAAGCCACACTTTTCACTGGGAGGATTTTAATGCTGGTGCTGGCATGTGCTTTTTGTCCCTCTCACTGAGTGAAAAAGGAGTGTGTCTGAGGGAGGGCACCGTGCTACCCCCTCCATGTCAGATATGAGGAGAAGGACACAGCAGCATTATGACAGCAGCTAGACAGGGCCGTTATCTCAGTGCTCTTGCAGGCTGTGGCAGTTCTGATCTGATTTGCTTTGAAAGTCTTACTGAAACTGCACCTCATGTGCTGCAGCCTTAATTTTTTTCCCACAGTGCTAGTGCTGGTCAGTCAGAAAGCTTTTTTTTCCAGGACCCCTAACATTAATTATAAATAAATGAACACAAAACTAGATTTGAATCATTGCTGTGTTGCAGGGCTCTGCTTGCCCTTCCTATTGCCATTTGGAGACCTTCTCGCTCTTGACAACTTCCTGAAAGGAGGTTGGAGCCAGGTGGGGTTGGTCTCTTCTCCCAGGGAACAAGTGACAGGACAAGAGGAAACAGCCTCAAGTTGCACCAGGGGAGGTTTAAAAATGTCTTCCCTGCAAGGGTTGTCAAGGCCTGTCCCAGGCTGCTGTCCTGGTTTGAGTGAGAACAGCACTAATTCTGTTCAGTGATTTTACTTTCCAGCTCAGTTCTTCTAACTAACTGCCCTTCCTGAAGTCAGCAGCATGTTTCCCAGGCAGTGTCTGCTGCTGGCAGTGCTAACACCCCATGGTTAGAGTTACTACCAGGGGCTGGTGTGCAGACCAAGGCCACTGCTGGGTCTTGTGCACCACATTGGGGGTGCAGGAAGTGAAAGGATGAACCTTCAGGGAGGAGTGGACAGGGCAGGTGACCCCAAACTGACCAACGAAGGATTCCAGCCCATAGATGTCATATTGGGTATAAAGCAGAGGGATCTGGAGGGTCTACAGCTGCTCTCTCTCTGGGGGGTCCTGGGCTCCTCTCCCCTCTTGGACCGCTTTGCCAGTTTTGATTGGCTTGGCTCAGTTCCTCTTTTGGTTCCTTCCTTGGAGCGTCCCAGGAGGACTCTGTCCGATCCCAGTCGGTGTGTTCCTGAATCCAGTACCAGAATCCAGCTCCTGAACTCAGCTCCTGTCTGCTGCGGGGCCCAGTCTGGGACTCCCCGGGTGCCTGCTCCACAGCATGGGTGATGGTGATGTGATTACCATCAGGGGGTTGGCTTTGATACTGGTTTTGTATATATTTGTACATATTCTATTTTTATTATTATTTTCACTTTCATTCAAGCTGTTCTAGTTTCCTTTTCTAATGGCTAAGTCTCTCCCTTATTCCCTTTCTCTTCCCCTTTGGGGAGGGAGGGGGTTACAGAGAGTGTCTGTTATTGGTCTAAGGGGCCACCCTGACCCTAAACCTTGACAGCTTCTCAGGGAGCATCCTAGCAGCAGGAGCAAAATGATACCTGAAGGCTCCTAATGAAGTTCTTGTGTGGTTTTCCGCTGCGCCAGAGATGTTGTAGTCATGTAGCAACAGCTCTCCTTCCTGCTCAGTCCCAAGGTCCGATCCTGGAGGCTTTTTCTGGTCACCCCCTGTATTTATCCGTCACCTCACACGATTTTAGGCATTGCCATTTCCAAACGGGTTGGGGATTTTGTCCTCCTGTGGCACTGGCATCCAGGGAGGGCACAAGCTTCTGGTAGGTCACACGCTTCTTTCTCAGACTGGATTTTCTCAGTTTTCCCTGTAGGGGCAGCACTTGCCTTTCAAGCCAGTATAAAAGAAGAAAAAGATCATCACTTTAAAACCTAGTTCCCATTCTTAGCTCTGATGATGGAACTAACGTCAGCAGGAGCCTGTATTAAGTGAGTTTAGTCATTTTGATTTCTTTTAATGTTTAACTCGCAGCTTAATGCTGCCTCGTGCTTTGTGTCCTGTGTCACTGTGCAAGCTTTGTTCCTCAAATTAGAATAAGGTCTGTAAATCAAGCCTGCCTTTACTATAATAATAATAACAATAAAGATATTACGATGGTCCTGATCAAGTGTGGGCAATAGTCTTGCTCTGGACTGGGGATCTCCAGAGCTCCCTTCCCAGCACCATTGCTGTCATGCCAGAGGCCAGGGATATTAATGACATGATTTAAACAGAATAAATCTCAGCCTAGTTCTCTCCATATCTTTCAGGGAAACACTGAATCCTCTCATAAAACATACAGATGTCCTCTTAGCAACTTAATAATTATATAAAGTCAGAGAAATCTCTAGGGCAGCAGGTTCTTCATGGGAGGAAGGGCATCAAACATTACTCCAGGTTCAGTGCTAATAGTTTTTACTCTAACAGCCTCAAGATGCAATAACCTGATGCTGCCCTTAGGCAAGGGAGAAGCGAGGAAGCAAGAAGCTGATGCTAAGGTTCTCATTTTGATGACAAATTTTGGTAACTTGAAGATTTACAACCAAAATCCAAGAGGAGATGGAGTATATTACTTGAAGTGGACCAGAAAATCCTATAAACCAGATAAAATTCACAGTTACATAATGACCTTGCTACTGCCAAGAGCAGGAGAGAGCCTGATACCTTTGGGGTCATGTCGGTGTAAAAAAATGCTGTTTACACCTCTGCTAAAGAAAGAAAAGTCAACAGCAAAGCACACTTGTCCTACAGGTGGTTCGGATATTATTGTAGCTTGGACATCCCTCACTCAGGCTGCAAGTGCTCTCCTTTCAGAGGAGATGACGGCAGAGGTTTTGTGGGAAGAAGGCGGGAAGTGGAGCAACTCCCATCGAACTCAACGGTTTTGTCCCAGAATGCTGGTGGGATGTATCAATCCTATTAGCAGTATTATTGACAGGTCACAGCACAAGGGATGAGGGTTGAATGTGTTTGTTCTGAAAATTGGACTAATATTGTGAAGACTGTAAAAGAGGACAGCCATGTAATGTGTTTTGTCTCTTGCTACTATCTAAGATCACGTTGTATTATGTTTCCTTGAAATTACATGAGCTCAGATCTAATGTTATGGTGACTGGCAGCTAGGAAAGATTTCAATTTCATTAATAACGGCCACCATCTTTTTAACATTTAATACATCATAAATCATAACAAAATTTTTTTGCTTTTGACTTGGAATGAGACAGATGGAACAAAATTAAATCTGAAGCCCCTTGAGTCGGCCAAGTGAGAGGGTGCACCGAGTTTTTGGATAAAACGCAGCTCATGGAGATGGCATTGCAAGAGGTCATCTAAAGCTCAGCTCAACACATCAGCCCCTTCCTAAAACAATCTGTGAGTGGCTTCAATGCCCCTCATCAGATGGGCTGTGCACATCAGTGCTGCACTGCTGTCTGGGGGACAGATTTGGAGCTGGGGACTGTCACATGGCTGTACCAAACACCACTACCGGCGCAGCGGCTTCGCCGTCAGACCTCCTGGCGATTGTTTGCTTTGTTGCAGTCACTTTTACAGTGACATTGCTGTTGTGACACGTTCCAGTCTCACCTCCGTCACTGGCTGGAAGTGATTATGTCAATAGCTGTAATTTGGTTTTTGTGCTTCATCATCACTGGGCGTGACATCACCACTGTCCATGCACCCTTGCTAAGGATATATTAGGCATGACGAATAAGCACCAGCGAATTGCTCATCTGGTGTCACCCACTGTCCCACATCCCTCAGAGCTCAGCCTTGTACACCAAACATTGCAAGTATCCTTTGATGTCTGCTTACATATACAGCAGTAACAGTGCAGGGCTAATATCAATAGTATTAAGCTGAGCGCTAAAACATGGGAAAGCTGCTTTTAACTGCGTGTGGCGTGGTAGTTTTGATGCAGGAAGGATGTTTGATGTAAATGTTGAAAATAGTTCATAGTGGGTATGTACGTGAATACAGATGTGATTTGGATCGCACACACAGGGCGTTTAGAAATGGAAATCTCATTATCCTAGCATTAATTCAGAACTATTAGGGGGAAGCTTAGGGTCTTTAATCAGTAAAGCTGTATTAGCATAACAGAATTAATTGCAATAAAGAAAAAAATATATGATTAAAGAACATTTTTCTCCACCTAAGACATGCTACCTACTATATGCAAAAACACCAGTGGGCTAAATCCTGCCTTCGATTTGCTGAACCCTTCTCCTGCTCCCCGAGTCAAGAAGAGAAAAGGTGAGTTTGCCTCCTGTAAAGCTGGGCCTGAGCTGAGTGTCTTTGCCTCAATCTCACAGCAGGAAGAATACAGGCTGCCCTTTGTGCTTGCTTAGCTTCTGCTCCTGTCAGTGGAGCTTGATGAAGTGCGTGCATCTTTGCACTGAGACCAGAGGCCAAAGCCCTGGCTGAGAACACACACTGCTTCTGGGTAATGTGACAAAACTGGCTGGAGGAAATCGGAGGGCTTGGCCCTGCTGTTACAGGGCTGTTCCCAGTCCCAGGGACAGCCTAGACTGACACCTGCATGTCTTCTGTCCTGGCCTGAGCAAGAACTGAAGTAATCCTGTTCAGTGATTTTACTTTCCAGCCCAGTCTCTTCTAAGCAGTGGGACTGTCTGAAGTTAATGACAGATTTCTGCGGATGGTCTCTGCTTCCAGCAGTGATAATGCTCTGTGTTTAGTCACTGCCAAGGGTTGGGGTGTGCACACAGGCTCTTGCTTATCCTTGCTCCTGTGCAGACCATGGTCACTGCTCAATCTTGAGCACTGAGTTAGGGGTGGAGAAAGTAAGAAGTGACACCTGTGGGGAGGAGTGGCCAGTACAGGTGACTCTAAAATGACCAGTGAGGGATTCCATCCCAGGTATGTCATGTTCAGTATAAAGCTGAGGGATCACAAGAGTCAAGCCTCTTCAATGGCCGGTGTTCAAGGAGGATTCTGTCCATTCTGCCTTCAATCCTGATCTGTGTGTTCCTGAATCCAGGTTCTGAATCCGGTTCCTGTCTGCAACTGAGTCCAGTCTGGGACTTACTCAGTGCCTGCTCCACAACATCAGTGGTGACAGTGACATAACTGCCATCAGAGGGCTGGGTTCAATACTGCTTTGTATATATTTGTATATACTTCATTTTATTGTTACTGTTTCATTCAAGCTGGTTTAGTTTTCTTTTCCACTCCATAATTCTCTCTCCCTTATTCCCTTTCTCTTCCCCTTTGGGAAGGAAGAGGGGTTAACAGAGAACATCTGTCATTTGTCCAGTGGCTGTCCCAGCCCCAACCCTTGACATCTTCTTTCATCAAGCTGTAGAAATAGTGACATATTGTATGGCAACAGCAACCAGTCACAAGGGCAAGAGATGGCACAGCCTCGGGGCTGTACTGAGACCAAGAACACTGCTGTCTTCACTGACCTTCTCCATCTCAAATCCACAATGTCACAAGCTTAAATTTGCAGGAGTGCCTGCTACCAGAAAATATTCTTGATACGGTGTTTGCTAAAGTGTCTTTTATGTTCATCCTCTGCATAGATACACGTTGCTTTGGGCCACACTGCACTCAGGGCAGTAGTGCTTATAACCGTGCAAAATATCCAAGGATCAAAACATTCATTCTAGATTATTCAAGATTTGGACTAAAATCATGCATGAAGCCATCTCTTTCATAGGATCATTTGAGTCCTTCACTCTAAGAAAGACACTGAGGGGATGGAGCATGTCCAAAGAATGGCAGTGAAACTGAGGAAGGGTCGAGAGCACAAGTCTTGTGTACCAGCTGAGGGACCTGGGTTATTCAGCCTTGAGAGAAGGAGGCTCAGGGGAGACCTTCTGACTCTTGACAAATCCCTGAAAGGAGGTTGGAGCCAGGTGAGGTCAGTCTCTTTTTCCAAGGAATAAGCGATAGTACAAGAGGAAACTGCCTCAAGTTGCACCAGGAAAGGTTTAGGTTGGACACGTGGAACAGTTTCTTCCCTGAAAGGGCTGTCAGGTCCTGTCCCAGGCTGCCCAGGGCAGTGGTGGAGTCCCCATTCCTGGAGGGGTTTTAAAGCCATGGAGATGTGGTGCTGGGGGACATGGTTTAGTGGTGACCTGGCCATGTTGGGTTAACAGTTGGACTCAATGACCTTAAAGGTCACTTCCAACCAAAACGATTCTTTGATTCTGTTATTCTGTGATTCTGTGATCACAGTGTCACCACAGTGCTGGACCTCTTGGGGTCCTTACTGCACCTCCCACTTGCAGCAAGAGTCACCACCCCTTCATTGTGGGTTAGGTGCTCCAGGCCCTGACCTGCTTGGCTTCAGCAAATGAAGCCAAGGACATTTACCTTCCTGTTGAAAACACTGCATCTCTCCCCTTATATAAGGTGCACTGTGTTTGTTCCCTGATAAAGGCACTTCTCTGGCTTATTTTGAAACACACTGATCCTGAGATGTCAACAGCTTTATTAAATCTGTGCCCTGGGGGCTGTTATTCTACAAGAGTGACTGAGAACAGCAAAGGACTACACTTCAGAGAGCCAAGTTCACCACTGCAAAAATTTCCTTCCAACTAGGTACCAATAAAACTGCACCTTTTCCTTACCCTGGGTAGGAAGCCTTGCTGGTTGCTCAACACACTGTTTCTTTCCTTTTTCTGCCATGTGAAGCCCTCCTTGAGTATTGCCTGAGATGGTCCCTGTATCCCACTGCTTGGACCGCAGCTCTGTTCCAAGGATGCAGTTCCCATCATGCTGTTTACTCTCATCTATGACCCAGAGCTGCTTCTTACCATTGGAGAGATCAAAGACACCTCGAGAGATATCTCTTTGTTTAAATGTAATTTGTCCTGAAATTGTTGATTTGGGAAGAGTGTTGGGTTCACATCTGGCTGGGAACACCTGTGAGGTCTCCTAGTCACAATGCTCCTTCTCAGTTGACTCACCCTGTTCAGTATTAGCTCATCTCCTTGGAAAAAGTGGCCCATAACTGCAATTTTTTCTTCTGGTGTTGGCCACACATTTTTCAGGGTTGGTCTGCTTTGCCTTCAGTTTGAGTACAAAGACTTCATCATGGGGCTGTAGCTGCCCTCAGCTATTTTTGGTTTCTCCCACAAACCTCCTATATAACCTTTAGAAAACAGCTTAGAATAGATCCCTTCCTCCTCCCTTTGGAAACCAGAGCTGTGCACAGGCATGATTGCCTTCTCCATGGAGAGCAGAGAACAAACTGAAACAATTTTGCTGACTTCTAATGTCTCCCCTCTGTCTCGAGAAATAACTCTGTTTGTTTGTTTGTTTGTAAATTGTCTGAAAGGGGGGATTTGGAAAATAACCTTTGTCTTTCATGGGTGACGCGAGCATGTCCAGTTCATACAGGAATGGCCATATGGGCTCAGATGTGAAGCCCTATACGTCTCTGCCAGTACCTATGGAACACAAAACTAGCGCAGCGAGACTTTCCCCGTGCTGTGTGCAGTGCCGTGGGGCTTCTCACAGGCTCTCTTTGTGGTTAATAGCCTGTGATTATTTTCAGCTAAAAATAATGTGCTCTAAGGTCTTGGAAGAATTATCTGGCTTTCCTATGCCAAGAACGGTGATGGCTTTCTGTGATGACTTTCTGTGTCAGTTCAAAGTTATTCTCGGTAATGAATTAGCCCTTGTTCAGACCACGAGTACTTTAATGGGCTCCTTGACTCTGCCTGCCTTGCTCACGGCTGCTTCGGGAGCCAAATGCCAATATACTCTCAGGAGTCAAGCGCAGAATGCACTCATCTGGGAACAGAAACCCCACCAACATTGCCCATCTGCCCAAGAGATCTCCAAGCCTGGATGGTGAAATCAAAGCTTTTGAAAAGCCTGTTTTTCTTGTGCAAAATACAGAGAGGCTTAAAATTGTACCAGTGTGATAGTTTCAAATGCAGCCATCATTTCTCGTTATTAAAGAAACTTGCAGGAAAATATTTCTTCATTAGCAGGAAGATTTATAATGGCTATAGAAGCTACCAAAGGATATTCAGACTGTCATTAGCAGCTTTGGTATGACTGGAAAAGCCTGGGTGGGATCTTTAAACACATGGACCACAAGTATTTTGTTCTGTGTCTACTTGAATCAGAGTAAAAATAAGCAGAGAACAGACAGAGCAGATGGACTTTTAAACTTTTTCCACAAGATAAACAACAGCTTTGGCTATGTACAGTTGACTGAATTTTGCTTCATGAAAAGCATCACGATAGTTTTGGGGCTCAGGGGTGATGGAAGGATGGTACAAGCCAGCATTTCAAACGAGCCCATTTTGTAAACTTGCTCTGTTTGTAGTAAGGTGATCTGCTTCAACCTCAAAGTTTAACTGGAATTTCTGGGGCCAGAATTATAGGGAAGCTAACCAGAGGTTTTAAGAAAGGAACAAGCTGCAACTCTTTCGTGGAAGAGGGAGCATTCTACAGTTAGCAACAAGATCCAAGTGTCTCCATTGTTTAAATTTTAATCTTATTCCAACCCCGTGATTTCCCCCAAATAGACTCATCCACCAGGAATGTCACATTCAACTTGATTCAGCTAATGGTATTTATACTTCTACATTGGGTGGGTTTAATTTTCTCTTCCTGTTAATGGAGCATGTGATTATTAAATATCTTTACTGCACGTATAGACATCTATTTTCTGTGTCAGAAAGGAAAGCAACTGGCATTTTAAATTACTGAATGATAATTGTAGGTGGCTGTTTTTCGTAAAGAATGGGGAATTTCTTTCGGTACGATAAATGGTTACAAGACTCCCTTTCATGCTAAATCAGTTCACAAGTGAATTTATTTGACAGTCATGGGTTGTGGGTCTATAGAATAGCATTCTCCACCCCTCCAAGGCATATACGTTAATGTAGTGAACTTGTGTAACATCATATTATGGAGTAAAGGTAGGGAAACTTCCCAAATGATGTGGTTTGGTGCTAACTCTTTGTACAACTAATGCTACAGAGCAGATCTAGCCAGGTTTGAATAAGGCTCATTTCACATCCATATCTAAAGAAATGCAGTCCGTGCCTGAGCAAAAGGAGTCCTAGTGACAAGCACTGAGGCAAAGTAAATTATTATCCTGGCATTTTAAGCAAAAGGTTTTACAAAATCAATATGGAGCCACGTGCTGCTGACATATCAAATGCAAGAGTGAATGCCAACAAGGGAAGTCTGCCAAAAAGATAAGATTTTATCCTGACACGAGTGAAAGAAACACAGACATTCAATCAGGGTAAATGTCAAGAAAGCCAAAAGAACTAACTCCATTCTGCACAGCACTGTCTCCCCAGTCATAAAAGCAGCAACTTAAAAAGAGATCCTGCTGCTTATGAGACTCTGAAGCCTGACTTCAGGCCTCCTGAATAGACCATCTCACTGCCTTCATCAAAACCACAGCAGACCTCATAACCCTCCAAAGAAAGCAAGAAGAAAAATGCTGGAGTTTGACCATGTTATCAAGCAGTGCTGCCCCACGTACAGCTCAGTTCTGTACAATAGTGTGCACAAAGATTCCTTCCCTCAGCATCGTCAAGATCAACAAAGACACGCTTGCCCAGAGTGTGTTTTTGCCTGGTGTGCAGTATTTGAGTAGTACTGCCTCTTGTTTCACTTCAAAAGCCTTCCCTTCTTTTATGTGTGGGGTTGCACGTGTCCCTCAGTCATGGGCTGTTTCAAGAGCTTCCCTGGCCCACCCCCCATTCCCCGCAGGATGGAGGCCCCTCTTGCCTTCCTGGGGACCTGTCCCAGGGCTGCTCTCTGCTCTGGGGAAAGGTCACTGTCAGAAAAGGTTTGGCTCTTACCTCTCTGAAACTGAACAGATTCTGCAAACACCAAGGAACCTGAAGAGGGACAAAACATCCCAAGCATTTCCTAGATTCATTGTTTCTTTTCTTTTTTTTTTTTTTTCCTTCTGAGTTTGAGTGGGTTATTCATACACATATGAAGAACATATGATGATTTTCATAACTCTTCGCTTTCAGCATAAGACTCAAAAGGCATTCCTGAAGCAGGACGTGTTAGCACCATTCCTCTACCCCCCCCCTCAGTACAAGAGCACTGTTCTTGTACCATGCAGTGCTTTTCAAACCTGTATAAAGAAGAGTACATGAATTTACTTTAATGAGTGGTAAATCCAACCTACGACTCATTTTTCCTTTATCCATGCTAAAAGCATTACTGATGTGAACTGATTTTGAGGGGCAAGCAGACAAAAGTTTTTAATTTGTTGCCACAGACTTTAATGGGGAAGTTAAGGATTTTCTAGACAAAAGACGAAGACTCAGCTAACTCCATCTGAATGCCTCTTTCTGTTCATTTGCCTTTTGTGTTGCAACTGCTAACGGTGCTAAAAGAAAGACCCCGATGACCAATGTGCCGGTTCATTCCCCGTATTGAAATCTGTAAAACGCAGGCAGGATCAGCTGAGCTCTGGGCAAAGCTGCAAAGCAAATCATCATCTTTCCTCTGTAAAGCTGTTTGCCATCAGCCTCATCCTGGCTTTGGGAGGAGCAAAATGTCTCCAAAAACATACACGG
This sequence comes from Megaceryle maxima, assembly GCA_024605025.1. Taxonomy (NCBI): domain Eukaryota; kingdom Metazoa; phylum Chordata; class Aves; order Coraciiformes; family Cerylidae; genus Megaceryle; species Megaceryle maxima. The sequence goes on along the minus strand of JANHGN010026600.1, from coordinate 87,228 downwards.
ATTACAGGGCTTGTTTGCAACCCACCCTGCCTGGAAAACATGAAAACAGCTAAATATGCAAGAGCTAAAACTAAACAAACCATGCCTGGAAAACAGATTTGCAGTCAGTTTGAGTGTGAGATTTATCGACAGCTGGTATTATGGGCTGCCCTTGCTGCCATAACCGTGATGCACCTTTGATGCAGCTGCAGCCTTTGGGGAGGACAGAACAAGCATTTGTCTTTATTTTAGCACTGAAGGGATCTAGGAGTTAATGCCTGTTAATTGCTTCTCCTCTTCTGTGAGGGTATTGGCAAGTGCAGGAATCTCTCTGGCTTCCTACTGCCTCACCATCTCTCAAATCTAGATGAGAAAAGGGTAAGCTTTGTAAAATAGGGCATGAAGAAGACACAGAGAAGAAAAGCAAGCCAGAAGTGAGTTGTTAACTCCCCATGGAAAAAACTAAGTGACAAAACTAACTAGTCCAGACAAGAAAGAAATTTTGAATGGAACTTAAATTGCCTCCAAACTTCTTGGAAGCCCTAAGAAATACCTGTAAAACAGCTGTTTACATCCATTGGCAGATAAAAGTTAATGTGGCCTAGGTTTTTCTAACAGTAAGGTGGGTGATCAACACTTTTTGAAAGAAAATAAAAAATGTGGAAGGAATCTTAAAGTATCATAAGGATATTTACTGCCTTAGGATTGGGAGAAATGTTACCAAACAACAGTTTGTTTACTGAATCTATTACAAAGGTAGGTTGATCATGAAGAAAATCTCTCTTGGATGACTGTTGCAATTTTAGAAAGCTGCTGACCAGCTGTGTCTCTACATCTGCTGAATAAATTGGCAAACTGCCCCTGCTTCCAGTTCTTCATCCTGAATGATTTAACGAGATGTGGCTTTGAATGCAGCGTGGTACTGTTGGATTTGTTTCATGCCAACTCCTGATGCTGAATTTTTCTGAAGTTTTTTCAGAGCTTTTCTGCCCCTCTTTTCATGCAGCAATGGATGGCACTGGTCAGGGGAGGTCACGCTATTGGCATCGTCACCACGTAACATCCATGTTGTCTTGGACAAGAAGCTTGCCTGCAAAAGTGTTCTGCAGGCTTGAACCTCTGGTTGGAAGCAGCACTAGAAGAGGACACAGGACTGAAGGACCCTGTCTCACTGAGCTCAGGATCTGCCATCAAAGGTAGGCAAACCACCTCATTCCTCTCGCCAAGCCTGGCAAATTTATCCTGAGCTCAGCTACGTCATTTACTGGTGCAAGGCTGTTCCCAAAGCTGCCCTTTCCAGATTAGAAACCTCCTAATGTCCAGGCCACATTTACTCATGTCCAGTTTGGGCCCATCCACACATCTTCTCGTCAGATGTGCACCATGCTGGCAGTGCTTGGGTGCAGTTCTGCACGTGGGAGCATTGCAGTCTGACAATGGGTGGATCGCCAGCACCGCGTACGCAGCTTCCCAGATGCCATCACGGTGGGCAGCATTAATCTCTCCCCATCTCTACTGATAGTGCCTCTTCTGACCTGACATAAACTGCTGTGTGCCGTTAGGTGGCCGTGCCACACGGATGGCTCACAGCTGCCTGGAGATCAGCCGATCTGTACAAGCCTTTCTCTTCCTTTGTTATTTTGAGCTGATGAGTCTGCAGTAGAAATCCCTGCAGTTTGCTGCAAGAGCACAGTTTTTCACTGTTAAATTTCAGCCCATCTCTGACTGGCTGTTCTCTGTATTTGGCTACTGTCAAGCTTTGTGCTGTCAGCAAACTTCATTATTATGCCCAAGCCCAAACCCAGTCTGATAAAACCATTTTAAAAAGGTTGCCACTGGATTAAGTATTACACTTGATGATTCCTTCATGGTTCACTATTCTAACTAGTTCCTTTCCTTGAGCATGTTACAGTATTTGAGCTTTTTTCTGCCTTCTATTTGGTGAGAATACAGCCCAAAAATTTACCTTTTCCATACACAGAACACACATCCACATTGTGTAGTTTATCTCCTCCTCCTATTTATGTGGAAAAAGAAATGGTTATTACTTATTTTTACTCTTTTAAAAGCCAGATTTGCTGGATTTGGAGGGTTTCTGAATTTTTCTCTGCCTTTTTTGAATGCCAAGCTATTCCACAGCCTGGGTGTGTTAGCTGTATGGCATCATGCTGCTCAAGAACCAGAAAGGCTTGATGTGCTCCAGAAGGACACACCATGTCATTATGGGGTTGTCATGCTGGTGGAGTTGCCCACACAGGGTGAAGCCACACTGTGAGACCAGAAACACAGCTTTCAAAGTGGTCAAACCACTTACAGTCCCCAAAGGTTTCTATGTTTTCTGGGGGAACAAGCCATGTGACACAGCACCTCATTACAACACAGTCACTAAGACATCTAAACAACCCCATACCAGAAGGCAGAGCATGTTATAACACCTGGGGTTTCCAGGAGCACCCTCTTTCCCATACGAGACCAAACAGCCGCTATCATGAGTGCCGGGTGGCTACCTGAAAAGGCAGAGTGGAGAAAGGCTGCAGGAACAGCTATGGAGATGTGGTTGTACTTGGGGTTAATCAAGGTCAAGGATGGCCTTCCCACCAGCAAGCAGGTGGTGGCTCTGCCCAAATTATAAGCCATTTAAATGAACTAACCAGATGGAAAAGCAGGCCTGGAGAGCTTGGGAAAAGACTTTGACTCCCAACCTCAAGGAAATCACATCAGGTAGCTCTAAAGCAGCTGCCCTTCACAATGGGAGGGAAGGAGGGAAGGGGGGAAGGGGGGAAGGGAGGAAGGAAGGACGGAAGGACTGCAAAGGTGGTCTCCAGACTAAGCAGCCCAGTCATAAACTTCCTACTGACAACCGTTGACAACTCACAGTGCTGAAAGTCCCAAACTGGAATGACATGCACGTCAGATAGCAACCAACAGTATTAGGACATGGTCCCTCTCCCTTCATTAGGACAGAATGGATGAGACCTGAACTCAGCCCTTTCTGTGGAAAGCAAGTAATTATTAGTGCATGCATCATTCCTTTTCCAGTTCTCTGACTGCTAACCAAAAAGTGGCATCAGCTAAGGAAAACACTATCACTTTCCATACGAGTGATGAATGTGTTTCTGCCCCCTACACAGAAGACAAAGGACTGCCCAAAAGAACAGAAAGTGTCTCTGAAGAGCCTCTGCACCAGAAGGAAGCAGTGAGGATCTGGCAGTGCCCTCAGATTAATGTGATTTTTCACGTAGGGTACAAAAACATGCATCCAGAGCAAGTACATCTCTGCTGACATGACATGGCTTTGCACTGGACAGCTGAGATGTGATGATAACTGACAGAGGATCAACAGCCCGGGTTTTTGAATTCCACCATCTTGACCAGCAGCAGCAGCAGAAACTCAGCTTTGCTTGCTGAGCACAGTGGCATGTGAGCCACTGAAGATTTTTCCTCCTGTTCAGATGGAACCTCCTGGGTTCCAGTTTGTGGCCATTGCCCCTTGTTCTGTCACTTGGCACCACTGCCAAGAGCCTGGCCTCATCCTCTTGGCCCCTGCCCTTTAGCTACTGATCAGCACTGATCAGATCCCCTCTCCATCTTCTCTTCTCCAGGCTAAACAGCCCCAGGGCTCTCAGCCTTTCCTCAGCACAGAGAGGGTCCAGACCTCTCAGCCTCTGCATAGTCTCAGCTGGACTCTGTCCTGTTGTTCCTTGTCTCTCCTGACCTGGGGAGCCCAGAACTGGACACAGTACTACAGAGGTGGCCTCAGTAGGGCAGAGTAGAGGGGGAGGAGAACCTCCCTTGATGTGCTGGACACACTCTTCTTAATGTACCCCAAGACATCATTGACCTTCTTGGCCATGAGGTCACATTGCTGGCTTAAAGTTAAAGGTGAAGTTTAAAGGCTGACAACAGTTTCTCTTATTTATTTTCTTAAAACCATGTCTGGACATCAAGTAATAAGGAATGGCTGCCACACGGAAGGAATCCTTGCTTGGAAAACTATTCCTTGAAAGAAAAGAAAATGAAAGGACAGGTTGCACAAGAAAGCAAGCAGAACACAAAACCAAACACTTTTTCCTCCCTGGACCATGTACTCAATACCACTGTTTTTAAAAGGGCTATAGGGAGAGCCCAACCCCTGAACTGCTCCTCACTGCTACAGCCACCAGCAGTAATTCTGTACTATGAAGTTATCAGAATGCTCAAACTGGCAATGGGAGCAGTCTCTTTGCTCCTGAAAAGACAAGCTAACAACATAGACTCCGATGGGGACGTATTAAAAGATGTTTTCTCTGCCCTTTGTTTGCTAAAGAAATATATTGCCATTAATGGTAGTTACAGGCCACCAAAGTACTGAGGAACAGGAAGGCTTTGTCAAAAAAAGGTGTTTTCAGAAGAGGTTAGAGCATTGACTTTCTCAGCTGCATTTTGAATATAGCTTGGTAGGGAAATTGATGCACCTCTAAGGAAAATCCATAGAAGCAGCAGATGAAAGGAAATTATTCAGGACAGTTCTTTGAAACTGATTTGACTACACTGTAAAAGAACAAAAAAATGCTAGTGAATGGAAATGTGACTTATGACTAAACCACCCCCAGCATCACCATACTTGAAGATGTAAAGAAATCAAAAAGATCAAGGAGAACAAAAGAGAAAACAATTTGATACGGTTACATTTGGAGCAGGGATGTTTGTAATTTTTTTTTCCTTCTAATTTAAACATTAAAAAGACACAGCAAGGACCAAAAAAGGTCATTGCAATACTTGTGGAAGGTTGAAAACAGCAACTTGGCTGCACTATAAACACTTTGTTCAGAATTTTGGGCTATGAACTGGAGCTGTTCTCCAGAAAAAAAAAACAAAAAAACAAGTTCATGCTCTATGTGAGGCCTGTTTGTCTCTGAAACATCATGGAACTATCTCAGCAATGATGTTCACTTATGCTGCATAGGTGAGAGGTGTCAAAGTCATCTACTCACTCTTTATTTCTGAAGGTGACAAACACCCTGCACAGAAGTTCTGAAAAGAGCCCAGCTTCATGTGCAACCATCTGAATATGGCAACAGTTTCAGCAGAGAGCAGCACTCAAAAATTTCCTGTGACCAGAGGCCACAAAGGCCTCTATGGACTCAAACTCCATCAAATACGAAGTGTGTTGTAAAAGCATGTTTTAATGTTTTCAAAAACATACAAAGGGGAAATAATTAGAGGTGAATCCTCACAGAACAATATGTTACTGATAAGATTTTTTTCTCATACATAGAAAAAAATACTAAAATACGTAGCTGAGCAATCTGATTTGATATGATAGGATGTGACAGGTTAATGTGGATGTGATAGGAGCAAGCAAGGGCTCATGGGCAACTCTCTTCACTCAGCAATTCAGGACATAGAATTCCCTTTCTGGAATGGAAACAGAGATTGCAAATCAATTTTTACTTAATTACCTTTCAAACCCACATTTTTAAAATCTGAAGATTTAAAAACTCCCCGAGTTCTTTTTTTCTCTCACACACATGAGCTCATGTGCACCGTGCTGTAACATGCAAAGTCATTTCCTGAATGAAATCAAGAACAGATTCATTACAGCGAATAATTATGTAGATGATGGAATGTATATTTTCCTTGGTGTTTTATAAAATACCTTCAAAGGATTTCAAACCAACTTCAGACAGGATTTTCTGAAAACTGTACTGTAGGTAGTTTCATGATGATTTTGTTATAAAAGATGCTATGTTAGAAATGACTTGTGGTTAGATACGGCTGGTATAAACTGAAGAAGATAATATTAAATGATGATGGAGCATTTATATTCCCCTCTGGACCTCTTTCCAAACTGAAATCCAAATTACATCTCTGCACTGGTCTTGAAATACTTACTTACCAGTTTAGCCCAACTTTGTAAAATTGGAACGCTCCCAGAATCATTTTTGAGGAACCATTTCCATCTAAAAGCACTGTACTGGCCATATGATCAAAACTTTTGTTGTTGCACTGATTTTGGGTTGCCGCCTGCGTAAGGTAGACGGTGTCCTTATTTTTTTGTTAAACAATCACAACTATTAGCCTCAACTTCTCGCACAAACTTGTATTTTCCGTGTTTCACTTGAGCCCTTTCCAGCACAGCTCCATGGCCAGTGAAATGTATATGCAATCGTTAAGAGTTTGTTTATCTGCTTAATGTTCTAGCAATTAAAATGAGGCACAATGGGTGTTCCACCTCTCCACTGTGGAGATCGTATTCTGAGACACAGTGGGATTGTTCCCCCTTCTTTCAGAACCCTTAGTGTAGCTTAATGGCAGCAGTAGGGTCTTCTGTGATACATAGAATGATAGGAACTGCTATGAAGAATACTGGTGTAAAATCATTAAAACACTCCTCAGAATATTCTAAATATGAGGTAAAAATCTAGGAACTGGTCATATCTGTGCAGAACTGAAAACATATTGTGAGGTTTCTGTGTGTTTGTTCAATATGATCTTTGGTGTGCTGACAGTGAATCAGGCTTTGCTTCTCTTCCTGAAGTTACCTTTTCAAATACGTGTGGTTTCTAAAGAGGAGACAGAAATTTAACTCGCATTATGAGTGTCAAACCCTTCTGCTTCTCAGCACTGTAGTTGTTTGGCACTTACCTTCAACTGCACTGAGATGCTGGCGCAGGAAAAGCAGCGTGCTCTGCGAGGCTCGGACAAGCAGGCCACAAACGGCGATGGAAACGGCGAAGTACTTTGCACTGCAACCGGCACGCAGCTGAAAGAGAAGCCCCAGCAGAACAATTGAGTCCGTTACCTCTCAAGTGAGATTAATTTGATGACAGCTGACATACTTGCTGCTGGGTATTAAGAGATCATAGATCCAACCCCTTATTGGCTGCATCTCTATGATACATAGAGAACAAGATAAGATCCTCACTGTCAACATTTTTTTTGCTATATACCCTTAAAGTCTCCATTATTCTTGGTAAGAAATATCCTTTCACACTTTTCATGAGACTTGAGACATTTTGTTTAACTTCAAGTCTTGCTTCGCCTACAGATAACTCAGTTTCATTAGCTACAATCTGATACATATTTAATAGTGAGGGTTTTCTTGTAAACAGGTGTCATCAGCACTGGGGACTTTTTGCTTACACTTTTGCCCAGGCTGGTTTATACCCGATGTGTCACTGCACACACGCTCAGGCTTTTCCACAGGATGCATCTTTTTATTCTATGCTCTTCTTTCTAATCTCTTTTCTGGATAGGTCACCACAATGCTGTCATGCTGTGCTGCCAGCCATGAGTATGGGATGTGAGGATTATAATCAGCACTGGTGGCTTTTCAGACACGGCTCCTGGCTAGAAGTGTCCCCAGCTGCCATCTCTGTGCTCCCAGTCATTTGACTTTTCCACAGCTGCCTCTTTCCACCTGAAACTGCTCCTTCTGGGAATGCATAGAACATGTTAAAACCCCCTGACTCCCTGCACTGCTCTTGACCTGCAGTGACAATCCTGGCAGCAGTGACCCACAGTCCCCTCCCAGAAACGCTGCCTGTATTTTTTTTTTTTTTTTGAGGGGAATTCAACAGCTTTTGGGCAGAAAGAGATAAAACCACCCCCTAAAGCCCCTTGTTTAGTTTTGCCCACCCAGTGCATTGGCCGGTGTGGAGGAGGATGACGCAGCCTACGTTGGAGAGCAAGCCCGGCCGAAGCGGGCGCAAGGGGAGATGAGGGGTTTAGCATCATGAGGGGCCATAAATGGATCAAAAAGGACATTTTTCCCCACGTGGGTGATGTCCCGAGGGGACAGAGCTCGAGCTGAAGGTACTCGCCTCCCCTGCGAGGGCCCCTGAGAAGGCCCCTACGAAAGCCCCTGCCACCCCCGGGGCTGCCCCCTTGTCTCGCGGGTGCCCACCCGATGCAAGCGCAAGGTGGGAACGCGAATCGGGGGCTTTAGTGTCGTGAGGAGTCATAAGGGGGTCGAAAAATGCGCGGCTTTCACACACAGGTGCAGCCGTGAGGGGCGGCACCCCGGCCTGAGGGGATTTACCGCCTCTCTCGGCGCCACCCTCCTCACCCCACCCCACAGAGGCGGCCCCTTCGCCTGCCTACAAGCCGCTCGGTTGAGGCGCGGGGCAGGCGAGAGGGGGTGGCTCTGCTCCGCCTCTTCCTGCCGTAGTCGCGCAGTTGCCGCCATGGCGACTCGCCGTGCAGCCGGCGCGCTCTCCTCCGCCACCCTCCTTCTTCTCCTCCTCCTCCTGCTGCTGGCGGCAGTGGCGAGCGGGGGCCTGAGCGGCTACTTCGGCACCAAGTCCCGCTACGAGGAGGTGAACCCGCACCTGGTGCGCGACCCGCTGTCGCTGGGTCCCGCTGCGGGAGCGTCGCGGCTGCCCGCCGCTTGCACGCCGCTGCAGCTCCGCGCCGTGCTCCGCCACGGCACCCGCTACCCCACGGCCGGGCAGATCCGCCGCCTGGGCCAGCTGCACGCCCGCCTCCTTCGCCGTCCCGCCACCGCCTGCCCCACCGCCGCTGACTTGGCCGCCTGGCAGATGTGGTACGAGGAGAGCCTCGACGGGCGGCTGACGCCGCAGGGCCGGCGCGACATGGAGCTCCTTGCCCGGCGCTTGGCCGCCCGCTTCCCCGCCCTTTTCGCCGCCCGCCGCCGCTTGCTGCTGGCCAGCAGCTCTAAGCACCGCTGCCTGCAGAGCGCTGCCGCCTTCCGCCGCGGGCTCGGGCCTTCCCTAAGCCTCGGCAGCGACGGTGAGCCCGGATAACCCCCTTCCTCCCCCCACCTCTTTCCCGAGGGACCCCCGGCCTTCCCTCAGGGGCCGAGGGAGCCTCCCCGCTGCTCTGGGGCTGAAGGGAGCTGTGAGGCCAGTCCCCCATCCCTAGGAGGGACCCCGCGCCTCCCCTCCCGTAGGGACACCGCTATGGTGGGGGGATTGTCGCCGGGAGGGTGTCTGGGTGGCCGGGCTCCCGTAGCCCTGGGGCCGGTGGCGCTTCCCCTGGCCGCGTCCCTGAGGGTCACGTTTGCTTTCAGAGGTGGAGGTTGAAGTTAATGATTCCTTGATGCGGTTTTTCGATCACTGCGCCAAGTTTGTAGCCTTGGTAGAAGAGAACGAGGCGGCCATGTGCCAAGTGGATGCCTTCAAAGAGGGTCCGGAGATGGGAAAGGTCCTGGAGAAGATTGCCAGCACCTTGTGTTTGCCGGTGGAGGAGCTGAACGCAGGTAATGAATGGCTTTATAGGTGGCTTTGGCTCTCACTCTGCCTGAGAACAACTTCCAAAGACATGTAGTTATGCAAAATAGGTAATTAAAAAATTTAAAATGGGAGATGCAATCTCTAAAGGTGTGAGGCTGTAAACATATTGGTGTTGCAAAAAGGAATGCTTGTTAGGCAGCAGTCAGAAGAAAACAACATTTGAAAATACCTTTCCTGTAGATGAAATAACCTCACCTTTCTTTGGAAGGATGTGAGTGTAGCAGTGGTTTATCTTTTGCTTGTTTGCTGGATATTTTGCAGATCTTGTTCAAGTGGCTTTTCTCACCTGCTCGTATGAATTGGCCATAAAAAATGTGACCTCCCCATGGTGCTCACTCTTCAGTGAGGAAGATGCCAAGGTATGTGCTGCATGGAAGAGCTCTCTGAGAAGCCTTCAAAAGATGCCCTAGTGCTCAGATACAACTTCAGACTGTGCAAAGAGTTAGTAAACTGTGTGCCTCTTATTCTTCAAATTAAAAACACACTTATTTTGTGCCCTAAGAACTCCCAGTTAATCAAGCAGTGAGACTGAAATACCCTTCTTTACTCAGACTCAAGTACTGGTGCAGTCTTAATTTGTCCTGGTGAAACTTGTGGGTATTTTATTGTTCTTAATTCATGTCATGCTTTTATTTCTGTAATGTTGGAAATACTCTGGACAGCTTTGTTTTGCATATGATAATCATATGGCAAAATGCCTTCATCCCAGAGGATGTCAAATGAGGTCTTCTAGATCCTCTAAGATTCTTTTTATATGATTTCAGGGACTATTAGATCTTTTAGAGATTAGGTTAGTCTTGCTTGATGTGCATGCCTGTTCATAAAACCACTAGAACCCAGATTAAGGGAAAGCAATGTAAGTCTCCTCTCTGCATAAAGTACTTGATGTACCCTTTGATGCCCTGTAAGCCCCCCCACCCCAGGCTTAGCACCCCTGGCAAAGAGAGGCGACCTCTACATGGTTGCCTACCCTTTATCCATCCAAGTTAGGAATGAATGCTTTGCTGTCAGAGCAGCAGGATCACCAGGAACTGCTGCCAAGACCTGTGCTGTTCAATACATTTGTAAGTAATTTAGCAGTGAGGTGGGAAAGCTTCCAGATTATTTGGAGTTTTTGGGGATATTAGGGATACAGGGTGTTGTGAGAGGCTTCACAGGGGTGGTGCATGTGAGGGTGTATTAGCAGCAGTGCCGTGGCAGGTAGCATTTGCTGTGAGGCAATGTGTACAGGATGAGAAGTTCAAGCTTCATAGAGGAGGTGGCCGTGTCTCGGATCCATTGTGCCACTGTGAAGTGAAACTTCACTGGTATAGATACGTGAAAATGTCAGTGCAGCTAGAGTTAAGTGAATGAACAAAATTTAAATTAAAAAAACCATTAGAACTTTAATGGTAGGAGTTGAAAGGAAGGGAACAGAATGAGGAGACCATTGTGTGCTCTTGTGTAAATCCAAGGCACAAATCTCTCTGAGATGTGCGCACGTTTCTAGAATGCAGGAGACAAACACTAATAAAGGTTTGGGATTGCTCCCATCTGAAGAATGATTAACTAAGCTAAGGATCTTTGGCCTTCATCAGGCAAAACCAGAAACACTAAAAAGGTGGTGGATGGTGATTGTCTTGCTGCTTGCAGTGCCTGATGAGTACCAAATGAAGCTACGAGCAGGCAGGTTCACAACAGACTGGGGTTTGTAACGTAGGGTGTAGCCAAACTCCAGGGTACTGTTAAGGCTGAAATTTGGTATGTTCAAAGGGGAGATTGAGTTACTGTGGGGAGAAACCACTGAAATTTATTAAAGTTGTAGAAAACCACCTTGGGGCTTAAAGCTCTGGGCTGAACATTGCAGGAGCCTGGGGAAGTGTGCTGCCTCTCTTCCCTAGGCCTGATTATTAGGAATGATCAGAGACAAGATGCTGAATGTGGTGGCTTTGTTCTGATCTGTTGTGCCTTGTTTTATGCTGAAGCGGCTTCAACTGAAGCCTTGATGTTTTGGGGTTGTTGTTTTATGTGTCAAAGAATTGTTGATTTCATGCAGTGTGTGGTAGCATCATTGCTCTGGGTTGTAGGGGTTTTATTTTCCTTTAATGTAATAATAAAAACTTGTGACCTCTGTAACTTTAGGTACTGGAATACCTGAATGACCTGAAGCAATACTGGAAGAGAGGATATGGCTATGACATCAATAGTCGCTCCAGCTGCATCTTATTTCAAGATATCTTCCAGCAACTGGACAAAGCTGTGGAAGAGAGCAAAAGGTAAATCAAAGGTGTTTGTCCTTCGGCTGCAGGCTTTCTGTGGTCAGTCCTGAGTTGGATTTAATGTGAACTGAAGTTAAGTATTTCCAAACATAACAGTGTTAGAAGAGTTTGAGCTAGGAGAATTTTAATGCAGACAACAGAGCTTTTAATAGAGCGGTATTACTATCAAGTCTGCATATGTATATTTTTATTCCTCCAATGATGCTCTTGTGCCCAGCTAATGTACTGTCATTTTTTATCTTACTGATCCACACAGGCCTTCAAGGGACTGCTGTGTCTGATAATGGTGTTCTTTTCCTGCACAGTTAGAGAAAAGCACATTCAGTTAAAACAATGAGGTTTTTGTTTAAAATGCCCTCGTTAAAAATAATTTGTGGGGACAATAGAAGATGGTGGATTGAAAGCATCCCCGTGATAATGTTTGCTATCTGGTTACTTAAGCACTTTAGCATGGAAGTCCTTCTTTCTGCGTGTGTTTGATCCGACAGTTTGTTCAGATTAAAGGTGTTGAAATGTAATCATGGCAAAGTAATTACAGATAAATCAAAACACTTATCTATTCTAGACAAGAACAGGCTGTTGCAGGATCCAAGAGCCTGGAGCTGTAGCAGCAAATCAGCCTTCTTTTAAATAAAGACAGGCAGACTTTTAAGGCAATTCACTTGGTGCCCTGTATGAACAGGAAAAAGTAACTTCTGTCCTGAAATTGTCATAAATGCCTTAATTTATTTCATGAATCTAAAGTCAGTAGTTCATCTGGCTGGCTGAGAAATCTGTCTAGGATATTTAGTTTCCCATCCCCATTCTTTTACAACAGCTGTAACTTGCGGACCACACTGTAGCTGTAGGAAGATATTAGGCCTTGCAGGTAACTGTTAGTAGACTTGAAGATACAGTAACCAGGTGTCTTCAAAGGATGGTGGTCTGAAAGTGGTTTGTCTGCATCTGTTGCCATCATTTGACAACAAGCACTCTGTTATTGGAAGAACAGCAGCTGTGGTACCCTATCCACTGAGTTGTGCAGCCTGCAAAACTGCCTCTGTAGTGTTAGGGATCTAACCATCCCTGTACTGCCTTAAAAATCAGATAGGAGATGCCTGGCCTATTTTTGTGTTACTGTTTATTCCTGGGAGCTGGTATCAGTCAGCAATGATGATTCAGGATCTCTTTGGTGTTGATCTTCTCTGGTGTGAGTCAGTATGATAAGGAGAAATAAAATAGGAATGAAACTGGGATCTGTTGTGGTTGTGGGGAAAACAAAGGCTTCAGTTACAGGTTGGGATGTTTGTGTCACAGAATTACCTGCATTTGCTTTCCTGTCCTGGCAATCTTTTGTTTGCTTGTTTTTTGAAAACTGCTTTAAGCTTAAATGCAGTACACCCATAGGAGAATTAATTTACAACCTGTGTGCATCTTCCTCATGCTAACTGAGGAATCATAGTTTAATGATCAGTCACGTGAATTGACATCTTGGCAGATAAGTGTGGAAATGTTTACCATATGTACACGACATCAAGGATGTAATCGTTAACATTGTATAAATATTGTGCTGTTAAATACTTGATAGAAGCCAATTAATAAGGAACTTTAACTTACAACCAGCAAATTCAGCTGCTTTGTTGGTAAGTAAACATTAGTTATGGATGTTCTTTTGTTCTTAGCATCCTTGAGACCTTATTTCTATAGTCAGTATATCAAAGTAGATCTGCCTACCCAGCAGAATGATATTAGTGACTTCAATTTTTCAGAAAGAAAAGGGAGTCATGGATGCTTGAGGCTGGCTGTATGTATTTTTTACACAATAACCCATTGGAAGACTTCCTCCCCCCCCTCCCCTTATTTGACAAACTGAAATTAGAAGTAACCACATTTTGGGTTGGAAAAATGATGCATAAACTTGATTATAAACATTTTACAGTAGAGAAGACAGGAAAGAAGGTTTGTTCCTCTAAGAATTTGCTGACTGAGGATCCAAGGTGGACACTAACTGTGGTAGAACTGTGCATTAAGTCAGTTGAAGTGCAATTCTCAATCAGTTGGCTTGCTTTGCTCTCAAAAAGAGACCACCCAGCTCATCACTGGAGTTCTGAGTGATGCAGGAATGTTGAGGTCATGTTTAATACAGGACATGACTTCCTGTATGTGAAGGGGGGGTCATCACTGAATGGTTGTAACCAAGTAAGTTTGGCTTTGGGCAGGAGCTGCTGTGAATGAAAGGTGGGCTGAAAGAAACTTTGATAGCAAGCTGCCTCTATGGTCGAGCTGGCTTAAAAAGTTGTGCTGTCAAATGATCACTGGTGTCTGGATGTTTAAGGCTTGTGTGGGTGTTGGTGATACTTTGGTAGTGGTAGAGTCAAAGCAATGGTTATGCTAGAACATTATTTAAATAAACTTCTTTGCTGCATCCTTTCTTCAGCCTGATGGAGAGCTACAGGAAAAATACACTTGGGCACAGGGTGTTAAACACCCAACTGTGAGCAGGTGATGAGCAGGCTGCTGCCGTTGCCTCTGTCATGTGGTGTGTCTGTCTCTGAAGAGAGTAAGGCAAAGCAGGTAGTGAGTGTGTGTTTGTGTGCATATAAAGGATCGTGACCTTAAGAATCTTGCAAAAGGAGACCAGGAGGAAGTTCAGGTTGACAGAAAAACAGGCAAGCAAGACCCTTAAGACCCCTCCGTTCATCTAAAAGCTGACTAAATATAGCTTGACTTCTGTAAGGACAGAGATCAGTTTTGTTTCCTTCTAGTGGTGTTTACTCTTGAAATAGTGACAGCCTTTCAGTCCTTGAATTAATTATATGCACTAGTTGAAGCTGTGTCTCAACTTTATGTAAGTTTAAGTAAATTTAATAATAATGATTTTAAAAAAAACCCCTGTAGTTGAAAAGAATCTTTAGTTGTACTTCTGATTTATTGAGAGATAGATCATCTAATTACAAGGTGGAGCAGGCTTCTTGGCCAAGAGAAGGTATCTGAGGCAGAGCATGAAAGGACCCAGATAACTTCCTCCCATCTTTCAGCTTTGGCTGCAGGTGGTCGGTTGCAGTCTCTGGGGTTCTCACGTTGGTTTGCCACTGCAGAGCAGGAAGTGAGCACATGTCTCTCTGTGTGAAGGATCAGGACCCTAAAAATCTTGCAAAAGTCAGAGCTGGGTGAGCAGTCCATTTAGTCTCATCATCCTAAATGGGGACTGAAAGCTCCCGAAGGGCATTGCTTGGCACAGGAGTGTCACTCCACCCCACAACGTGAGGTGGCAGTCGTAAGGCACTGAAGACTTGAGTACTGTCTGAATCGGGTTAACCCCACACACTTAAGATGTGGAAATCTGCTGCTGCCAATGTATTAGAGCAGCTTGTGATCTAGAGAGTGGAGGTGCAGCTAATGCTTCTCCATCTAGGGAAAGAGACTTAAACCAGATACCATGGTAATAGGAGAGTACAGATGAAAAGAACCACACAAACAAAAAAAATCCATGTTAATAACAGTAGAAAGTGTTGGCTGTGCATACATGTGTGCATGAGTGGTTTTTCCCCCCAGTGGTACTGTGCAACTTCATGGCAACAGGTTCTGTACTTCTGCAGCAGTTGTTTACACAGAAAGTGAACCTTTGTGATGACAAAGTATCTTTAAATTGAAACAGCATTCCACTAAATGTTTAATGATGATTTGTAACTGTCTGTTTGCTTGAAAAATGTAACAACAAATTTACTTCCAGAGCATTATCTCCAAATTCTCATTTCTTTCTGGAAAGCTTAGATCAGGCTATACCTAAGTAGAAACTGCAACACTTGTGTTCTAGCAAGAACCTGAGGGATCTAGATTATCTGTTCTGCTCCAGACTTGGCAGTGGAGAACAGTGTTGTCAATGCTGCAATTTTTGTAAGGTATTTCAAGTATTTATATTCAATAGCTTTGTCCTGTTTGCATTCCCAGTTACAGCTCAATTAAAAAGAGAAACCTGGCTTTTATTGTAACCCTGTTTCTTCTGTGAAGTGATTCTTGACCTTGTAATCTGATTGCTCACTGAACTTCCTTGCCTTCTTAAAGCTCACTGTCTTCTTTCTGGGAAAAATAGCTTCTACTGATTAGACTATCCTTAAGAAAGTGATTAAGGTAGTAATTGCCTGCTGCTTATTAGCCCCACATTAAATTTGCAGATATTTTTAGTGTCATTGTATGAATTCCAGTTGAATTCCTGTTTTAAACTACCAGTAGTCTCTGTGTAGGTCTTGCTGTAAAAGCAAGATGGGTTTTGAAGGCTGTGAAAGAGATTTTCACTCTGTTAGCTCTTGTCAGGTGTCACCATCCAGAGAGCCAGTGGGAAGGTACTGGAATATCTATTCAGGAACTAGGGTCTGATGTTTATTTTATGTATAGTTGTATTAGAGGTTACTTACTGTTAGCCTACCCATGCATGGACCCTATTCATCTGCACCCTCAGTAGCAAGGAAGTATAAATGTCTAATAAAGGTTAATTCTTTGGTAGAAAGCATCTACTTGAGAACTCACCACAGTCACAGTGGGACACAATTCCTCCAATTTCAGGACTGCATTCCTTTGTATCTTCCCACTGATCTGTAAGTCCCCTTTAAAGGGACAGGTTAGGGGCTAGGATGCTTTCTTCCATGGAAATGGAAAAACTATCACCAGAGCTGAATATAAAATTAAACCAGGCAATTTGTTGTACTGAAATGGCATAGCTGGGCAGTTGTCCTGTTCCATAAAGCAGTTCAGTTTTGTGAAGGCGTAAGAATAGCAAGAAGACTTGGGAAAAATCCAACAGATGGAAAATAGAGTTGGGCTCTGCAGCAGTGTGGCAAAGCAGCTAATGAGGAAATGCTCTTCACTGAACAGGTGGATTTCCTCACCACTGGAGCTTAGGCCTTAGTGGTGTCCCTGCTCTTCACTGGTTTTGTAAAAACTGCCAGGCTGTGATATGTGCCTGTTCTCTTCCACTTGTGCTACTATGGAAGAATCCTTAAAGGTTGCTCTTGCTAGTCAGCATTTGTTTAAAGTTAGAAAATGTCCAATTTTAAACAGCTAGAAAGTGTCCAGGTTCCCAAAGCTGTGATATTTAGAGGCTCTTCAACCTCTGGATGTAGAGGAGCAATCATAGAATGGTTTGGGTTGGAAGGGATGTTTTAAAGGTCATCTAATCCAACCCCCCCGCAATGCGCAGGGACATCTTCAACTAGAGCAGGTTGCTTAGAACCCCAACCCACCTGACCTGGAACAGTTCCAGGGATAGACCACCTCTCTGAGCAACCTGGGACAGGGTCTTGCCACCCTCAGCATAAAAAATTCTTCCTTCTCTAGTCTAAATCTTCCTCCTTTTACTTTTAAACCATCACCCCTTGTCCTGTTGCACCAGGTTTTTCTAAAAAGTCTGTGCCCATCTTTCCTATAGTCCCTTCTTTCTTATAGGCTGCAATAAGGTCTCCCCAGAGCCTTCTCTTCTCCAGGCTGAACAAGGCTGATTCTCTCTGCCTGTCCTCAGAGCGGAGGTGTTCCAGACCTCGGAGCATTGTTGTGACATGAGTACCGTGTAACCGCAGATCCTCAGATGAAGCACTGAGTTTAGTGGTTGATATGTGGGCTAGAGCTAGCGACCAAAATTTTTTTCCTCATCCCACCTAACATTGTGCTGAAGGTAGGAGTAACCTCAGACTTGCTGGGCTTCTCTCCCTCCACAGGAGGTGTATCTGGTCTCTGTGCTGCATGGGACTGCTAGGATTGCCAGCTCAGCCCCGTTGCTTTCCTGGGAGACCTGGCACACTGACCGTGGGAGGAGAAAGGGGAAATGCTGTGGTTACAGGAGGAAGCCTGTATTACTGGGGTGGAGGGTTTGCATTTGTAGGAAAACTGTACACAGAAGGGATAAAAGTGTGCATTGCTTTTCAGCTTTATAGAAGATGCCCAGGTAAACTGTGCATCTGTGATCTGGGAGTGCTGTTCTGCCAACAGGAGCTGTGTTGATGGAAAATTCATGTATTTTGGTGGTTAATGCAATGCAGAGCTGCTAATTCTATATTAAAAAAAAACAAACCCAAACAAGCACAAAACAACCAATAAACACACAAACCCTGAAACCAAAGCTAAAAACCACCTTAATATCTACCCCTGCCCAAGTCTGTAGCTTAGAAAATTGATTGTGGCATACTGTAAGGATAACAGCTATTCGTTAAAGCTGTTCCATACTCTCTTCTTTTAGCTTCAAATATTTAACAGGTCTGCCCTTTTTGCTTGTGAAAGAGAATATGAAATACCTGTTACTACTTGTACTGCCCAAATGGATTCCTGTAAGGCTCTGGAAATTTGGAGGTATGCTTTGTGGAGCCATCTCGTAAAGTATGTGGGTAATGATTGAAAGTACTAACCTAGCTGCACAGGCACATTGCAAAATACTTGGTGGCTTCCTCTGAGAGTAAGCAGCTTCAAGGTATTTAAAACACACTTACTTGAATTTGAATGTTGTTCAGGGTCAAGTGAAGGTGATCTTTGTAGTTATACCAGGCTAAGCTGTAAGGTAAACAGATTAATTTGCCAATTTATTGGTAGCTTTTATTGTTTCACATAATTTGCTGCCTTCTTTGCAGGTCAGTTCACAACACAATTGATAACCTTTCTGTAGTCATTTACTACTGCACCCTCATTGCTCCTTTCCAACCTATGACTCTATACAAAAGAATTCAATATATGATCTAAAAACAATTAACTGTTCAAAATGACCTTTTATAGTATGTGCAAAAGGAACAGAGTAAAAAGCTTCCACGTATGCAGTAGAAGCGATAGAATTGGATTAAAAAAACCAACCTTTTGCTCAGATATAATAAAATAAGTGACTTAATATTTTAAAACTGCTTAGTTGCTGTTGGGATCCCCCATTTGCACAGTGTAGGTTCGTGGCTCTCTGGGTGCATTGCAGTGTTCCAGATGTCCTGCATCCCTTGGTGGGCATTGTAAACCAGTGTTTGATCACCCACCCAGTAGCAGAGCAGCTCCAGAGAAGAACCAGGGCTATGACATGCAGACATGTAATGAACATTATTTGAAGTGCAGGGCAGTTTGTAGCCTGGCGAGCATGTGGGCTTACTTTGAGGTATGAAACAACCTCTGGCAGAGCTGTTGGCTCTGTGCTTCCCAGAGAGTCCCTTTCCCAGAGTGCATGGAGGTTTGGGTGGCTCCATGTAGCTTTTTTCAGGGCTGTCCCCACCATGGCAGTTTGGGGTGCTGGGGAGAGCCTGTGATGAAAGCTTCTGGACTAGGTGCTTTTTGCCTTATCTGCTAATTATGTAGGTATCTATAACTTGGAAAATAAAAAATGGTAATTGCTTGATTTCAGTGTATCTGTCCAGAGAGGAAAACAGATATTGTGTGTGGTGGGTAAACTGATCCCTGTAATAAGATATTCATGCATTTGCAGGACAACTTGCCAGCTGTACAGTTCAGGTGACCACACAGATTACAGTAGTACACCTGAAAAATAGTCAGGTCTTGACTTCATTCCCAAAAAATTGGAGGAAAGGGATGGCTTTCACTAATGAACTGTAAATATCTTGAGCAGCAGCTTTGTATCACATTGTATGGTTGGTTTTGATTGCTTCATCTGTCAGGATGGGGCTTCTGACATGGATTAAAGTGTGCTTTTGGGGAAACCAGGCAGAGATGTGAAATTCTCCACAGGTCCTTGCAGCATGTTGAGCAGCATCCCTGTGCCTGTCTTAAGTGTGTGTGTGTATTTCACTTCTGTTACCTGCACGGTCCAAGTGACCTTGCCTGGAAATGTCTCTTCATTTATCTGCCTAGAACTACATATTTAAGGTGTTGCTTGTGCCTGTCGAGTGTCCCAGAACACACTTAATCTCACATTAATTACCTAATACATGCTTGCTCAGGATTTCCCTGAAAAGATATCTCAGCAGCTTTTATAGTCATATTCCTTTATCTAAGGAATTAAAAAAAAAAAAATCAAAGCAGTACCTAGGCAACTAACACACAAGTGAACTGATCTAACTGGTATTCACCCGGGGCAGAAAGGGTTTGACACGTGGCACGACCCTCTTCATTTGGTTTTGGCTTGTCGTGATGTTTCAACATTTAGTATTGGCATGATGCTGCTGCAGTGCAGCATTTCATCTGAGGTCAGAGGTGGGCTTCTTTAGAAAGGAGCCTTTGAAACTGCAGAAGCTCTGACATGAAATGCAGGAAATCCTAGTTAGCTTTGGGTGATTAACTCTTGCGGGAGTAGATGAGATGTTGCCTTTTAATTGGGGTTTTAAGTTAGTTTTGCCTAGTCTCGTCAGCTTCTCAAGTTTGCTTTTGCCATGAGTGAGCTCATGTGGTTGGAAGAAGAAAAACTTTATCTTGTTGGTATTTGTGGCAGCATTTTGTTGTGTTGGTGCTGATTCTGGAAATGAGTAAGCACAGCTGTCTTCTGTTCTGCTATGCAAGGTGGAAGTTTTGACACTCAAAAGGCCTCCAAAGGCCTTAGTACTGTTTGACAACTTTTATTATTTTTTAAACTTTTTCTTCTTCCCACTGATAACACTCTGAGCAACACAACTGTTTTTCTGCTGCCCTGTAGTCCCATCACAGCCACTGTATTCCCTCTGCTGGTTCCTCGTAGATTCAGGGTTCCTCTAGCTGATTTTTTTCCAGTTATAAATCAGAGGGAGATGGGAGGGATAGAGAATTCATCCCATAGCTGAAAATAGAGGTTGTCCTGGCTTTTGTATTGGGGAGAAAAGAGGCAAAATGTAGTCTAAGCTTGTCTGTTTAATAGATGTTAAAACTTAACCTTATTTTAAGTCACGGGAGGGATTTTTACATGAGTTTTGAGGGTTGGCCAGTTAAAATTTGCTCCAAGAAATGTTTGTTCTTATCTTACTGTCTCTTGGGGTTTGGATTATCTCTAGCTGACTCAAGTCACGTTGGTGCTTAAGAAATAAACTTTGGTTAAAAAAGTTCACTTCCTTTGTATTTCAAGTTACATATCAGTAGTCCAAGGAAGAGCAGGAATGATCTACTGTTAAGGATGGCTGAGCTGATGCCAAAGTTTCATGGTTAAACCTGAATCTGCTGGGATTATGAAGAACTAGAATTTGCCTGAATAAGTCTGATGTTGGTGCTTCCCTATAGTACCTCTCTTCCATGGTGAAACTTGGCTTTTGGCAGTGTGCTCATGAATTGTTCAGTATCTTCATTTTCAGCCGTGATCATACTTAGAAGATTACAGCATGGGTGGTTCAGGAGCTGAAGTTGACATCTCTTCAATGAATCCTGCTTGTATCCTGCCAAGTGACAGCCATTTCTGCCCCATAAAATGAATATGAAACAGATTGCCAGCAATTGGGGTCAGACAGAAAGGATTAAATAGGACAAGCTCTTGATGTTTTATAGGAAGGTTTTATGTATAGTCTCTTCATCTCCCTTTAAAGGTGGAAATGAGATTTATTTTTTTTATCCTTGCTTTCGCAAGTCATTTGCTATTAAGTAAAAAAGGGGGGGGGAAAGTGAATTGAAATATCATCATCATCAGTTGCCAGAGTACAATCTTGAACTTTGATGCTTTCATATGATGCTGAGTTGTTAACTGATCATAAAGAAGACTAAGTATGGAAACTTCAAGCCTTTGGTTTAATATTTTATTAGCCTGTGCTACTGTTCTGAATTTATCAGTGTTTTGTTGATTGTGCTTTATGCTCCTGTCTTTATCAGGAGTGTAGGGGCAGCAGTAACCTTTGCCTGTGTACATGCTCTGAAGAGGCAATCTACTGTGGTTTCCTCATAATTAAAAATATTGCTGTTGCTGTTTTAACCTTGATGGTGATTTTTATTGTCGTTATTAGATATAAAACTTCATCTGAACTGGGGTCATGACCCCCAAGACTGAACAGGGAGTGCTTGAGTAGTCTTAGAAATCAAATATCCAGCACTGATGAGAAACTGTGTGTACTCTTAAAGAAGCTGTTGAAAACCCAGGATTCTATCGTATAAGGAAACAGTTTTAATCCCCATTAAAATAACACAGTGGGGTAGCTGTGAGTGGGAGAGGTTTGTTTTGTTTCCCAAAGTGGTTTGGCCTGTCAGCATGAGAATTTTAAGGGATTAAAGCAGGTGAAATAAAAAAACCCAATTTGCAGTGAGAGAGTGCCTTTTGTCTTGAGATTTTTCTTTGCTTGCTCTTTACAAGTTCACTCTGTGTGTGTGTTTATGCACTGTGACTTATTTCCAAAACTGGAAACATATGTCTTGCTGGTTTGTCTTTTTTAATGAAGAAGGTAGCCATCTTTTTTGTGAATTTTTTTAACTTCCACTTCAAAATTTCTGCTAGGATCAGCTGGGGAGTAAAACCAGACCATGCCTAAAGCCAGCCCTGATACCCACAGTGTTATCTTCTGGCTTGTTTTGGTTTTCTTAAGATCTCTGAAACCATTTTTTGAAGAGTGGGATGGGTGTGTGAAATATACTCCCTGTGGAGTGAGTAATGTCTCTAACACTTGTTTTGGACACTTCAGCAGCATGTTTGTTACCAGCTTCCTAGCTTAGTAAACTGTAGAATACAGACCACCGTGTTTGGAAGCAGGGGTGTGTTTAAGGGTGTGCAGTTGGGGTGAAGCAAAAATGTGCTAAGAGTTGCTAGAGCTGGGTGATTCTCCCCCAGGAGTGCTGAAAGAACTTGAATTCAAGTACTGACATATCAGCCAGTGCTTCTTGCTTTCAGCCAAGAAGCTTGTGGGGTCTGGCACGTGTGGTGACTTATAAATAATAAAGGGAAAACAAAAAACCCACAATAAAACATCTGGAGGAGAGAATCAGTATTAATGACCAGTCTAGTAGAAATAAGAATTGAGACTCGCCTTGGTGAGTGTGATATACCAGAGTAGGGTCAGTATGGCTCTTTTACTCAAACATACCTCTCAGTGCTTTTGGGAAGGATCCCCAAGCATACAAATAGGGGGAGACAGTTGTGATTTCCAAGCATCTTTCAACAGGTTTTCTTGTCAAAACAAATCAAGCAACTGAGGCTAAGGGAGGGGAAGGTCCTTATATGGGTAAAAAAAAAGGAATAAAAATAGGAGAAATGGAGGGTATGACTAGGTGGTTGTTTGGTTTGGGTGGGTTTTTGTTTGGTTTTCCCCAGCAGAGGCAGGTCTGTGGGGAGATAGATGTGCAAGGATTTTGTCCGCTGAGCATGTTGTAAATGCCCGGGGAAAAAGAGGTGAGAAGTTAAGTGGCATTGCAAATGCAGCACTTTTATTCAAGACAAACAAGATAAATTATTTCTAGTAGGAGGATCACAAAAGGACCTTGTGAGACTAACTCAGCTTAAAAATTGCAGATCTATGAAGTAATCCACATGGTAAAAATGATCTTATCTGTCAGGTAGAATCTGGGATAATTTACTGCTCAGAGTTGAGTTTTGAGGTCATTAGGATTGGCTGGAAGTATCTTGAACTTCTGTAAGCTAACTAGAAAAGGTGTTAGATGTCCCAGTTTAAGAGCACAGAGCATCATCCATCATGGGTGCAGCATAGATTTATGGTGTAGCTTACTGTCAAATTGTGCATTTCTAGTACTTGGATCTAAAAGGATATAGCTCAGTTGGAAAAATTGTGGGATGACTAAGGTAGGACTTCAACTTGGAAAGAATATTACTGCAAAGCTGTAAGCAGAAAGGATTAAATAGGACATAACATCTACAAATAGAAAAAATAGAGTTCTGTTTGAAGCTGTGCAACTCCTTGCTGCAGGGTGTTGAGTGTACTAGAAATGTACATGGATTTAATGAGATTCACTGAGAGGTTGTACATTATGTAGAAGCCACATCTGGCTCAGGAGATCTCTGAGCTGGAAATAGATTGGTCCTCCGACCTGCTGCCATCATCTTCAATAAGGCTGAGGGGTTTGGTGCTGATCCTATTGTTTGACTTACAAGAGGGATGTGAATGTGTCCTAAAAATCCTTCCCTGTAGGTGTGTGTGGAGGGAGAGGATATAAACAAACCAGTTAGATGAGTAAAAGGAATGAACCAAGAATGAAGGGAGAAGGGAATCAAAGGATTCAGAAGCTTTACCACTTTAGAATGAGGGAAAGAGTCATAACAGGGGGAGTAACATTGGCACAACCACTGATTTTTTTTTTGTTGAAGGAGCAGGAAGAGGGGCTGTGGTAAATGTACACCTCTTGGTGCAGCAAAGGCATGGATGGAAAGAAATGTAACATCCTCCATACAGCACCTTTCTGTGTTTTTAATGCTTCTTTTGAACAGGAAACATGGGCAGGTTTCTGATCTAGTTTAAGTGATGTATTGCCTGTGCCTGTGCTGAGTTGCTGCTTGTCTGTAAATTTGAACTTTGATCAGGTAAGTCCCCTAGTCAGCCATTTTTCAGTTGTTTCAGACTTGGTAGGACCAGAGAGAACGCCTTCTTTTCTGGCCAATCGAGATGTGTCTAATCTGTGGGAGGACTTTAGTGGCAACTGGAATGTTGCCAACACATCACTTCTTGTCTCACGAGAGCTAAATGTGGCTTTACGTTTGCTCAACCAAGTAACCCAGGTTTGAGTGCCACTTGGAGGTAGTCCCAAAAAGCCATCGTGCTTCTCTGGAGCAAGGGGCGGATTTTCATCTTGGCTGATGTTTCCTGGTGGAGCAAGCCAGCTCTTGACTGAACAATGTGTAACCTTTTGTTGCACAAACTACCTTCATTTTAGACTTACTTTGTGGCGTGAATCAGCTTAATTTGGTGCTGGTCTGTGTGCTGAGGGAGTAGAATCTTCTTTTTGACTAGCTGGTGTTCTCCAGAATTAGTAATAGTAATAGTTCTGCTTATAATTTGGACTAATACATTTGTGGGGAGACAAATGTTTTTTTTTAGTGACTGATTGCTCTGTTTAGTCTAAGCTTTGGCAAATACTGAAGTACCTTTCAAACAGCTGAAAACTCTATTACAGGAAAAAAAAGACAGTATTTTCCTATGAAGTCTTGTTGTAGCACAACATACAGTTAAAAGCATTGGTGGTCATAGAGGTAAGCAAGAAACCCTCTAAGTCCTGCACTGGTGGTGGTGTGCCAGGAAGGGAAGCAGTTTGTGTGTAAAATTAGTAATTTGTTTGCTTGTGCAGGCACTCGTGTAGTTCTAGTTAGGTTAGAGGGTGGTAGGGGTTTACTCTTGTTTCTTAATATGCTGGTAAGTTTGTACTTAGACTTAACTGAATTGCCACTTTATTTTCCAATGACTGTAATAAAGATTTTTTTTT
This sequence comes from Megaceryle maxima, assembly GCA_024605025.1. NCBI lineage: Eukaryota > Metazoa > Chordata > Aves > Coraciiformes > Cerylidae > Megaceryle > Megaceryle maxima. The sequence goes on along the minus strand of JANHGN010026600.1, from coordinate 62,498 downwards.
TATCTTCAAATCTAGCAAACTTAATGCTGAAAACTTTCAAAATTTCCAGGTCTAAAATTTTAATGTGGGGGCTTCTTGTCACTGCACCTCGAATTTAATTTAGGCAAAAGCTTATTAAAAAGGCTTTTAAAAAAATCTGTGTCATTTGAAGTATTTAGTGTAGCTAAAGAAAGGGGCATGTTTTAATAATAAATCATTGGTCTTTATGAAGTGGATTATATTCTGGATGATCTTGTTTAGTAGTCCATTATGCTTTGTCATTTAGGTACATTTTGCATCTAACAGATGATAAAAAATGTACTGATTCTAGTCAATCCTATTAAACACCATTCAGCATCCTGAGGAAAGCTGCTCTGTTTCAGCTGTAAATTTGAACTAAAGCAAATCTGTGAAACCTGTTGGAAAAGTTTTATTTGGTTAAAAAAGTCTGTTTTTCCAAACGCAGCCCACGATGGGGGAATGGAGATGTGTTGGCAGTGGTTCTGTTACAGAAAGTGAGCTACTGTGACATCCCCATGTGCTGACAGTGGTGGTGGGGGACTCTGTCCCATCCAAGGAAGGGCTTGACTTGGTTTCTATGTTAAGAAAGCCTTGCAGCTGCCTTAGAAATTTGCTGCCCTTCTCTCAAATTCCTGATGCAGGGAGGCAATGCTATTTAAAAATCTGATATTTAATCCAAACCCAGTATATGAACTGTAGGATGGTCACTGGATCTTCCCATGCCTGAGAAGAGCAGAAGTTCCTGGGCTCGCACAGAGGGATGTACTGAGGATACGGATGCACACCGTGAATCTCCTCCCTGCTTTTGTTTGCTGTATTTGTTAGGCTCTAGCTGCAGCCTAGCTACACTTACTACAACTTCATACATTTTATTGAAAAGCCAATACCTTAAATTGGGACAAAATTTAGGAAGCTTGGATGCTTTAAAAAATAGTCTGTAAATTCCCAAACAGGTTTTTATCGGGCATTGGAGTAAAACAAGTTCAAAGTCTACTTCTTTAAGCCCTTATTGCTGACAACTATGCACAGTGTTGGTATGTTTGTTTGCACAAGCTCTTGCTCATCCTTTGTGCTTTTTTATAATTTTTTTTTAGTTCAAAACCCATTTCTTCACCTTTGATTGTACAAGTTGGACATGCAGAGACCCTTCAGCCACTCCTTGCCCTTATGGGTTTCTTCAAAGATGATGAACCTCTCAAGGCAAACAATTACATCAGACAAACGCATCGGAAATTTCGCAGCGGCCGGATTGTGCCTTATGCAGCCAACCTGGTATTTGTGCTTTACCACTGTGATCAAGTGAAAACCTCTGAAGAAGAGTATCAAATTCAGATGCTGTTGAATGAAAAACTGATGTCATTTCATCACTCGAATGAGACCATCTCTACTTATGTGGACCTCAAGGACTATTACAAGGACATCCTGGAAAACTGCCACTTCAAAGAGGAGTGTGAATTACCAAAAATTAATATTACTGCTGTTGATGAACTTTGAGGGAGTGAAACGGAGTGAGTGTTCTGCAAACTGATCTTGGTTCTGCTCAACAGATGTGAACAAGCATTTCTGATGATTTGCTGCTGTTGTGTTGACTTTCGAAACTTGCAGATTTGATGGGTTGTCTCGGATAGCTCAACACACTTTATTTATTACATAAGCAGAATTGCAAAACAAATGCTGGAAGAGGGACCTTGCTGAGTATTTGTAACATACACGTGATGCAAGATGAAATGTACCTGTATGTTTATATATGTACGAATACTTAATTGTCTGTCGTCTTATGAATGTGCCATAGATGGATTTAAGAGCTGAGGCAACTTCTATTTTATCAGAGTTGAATTTGGTTGGACTGATTCAGTATTGCTTTTACTGCTTCTTGCACTAACTACTGTTTTCCTATGGCAAGCATGAAATAATTCAGACCTGTGAGCTTTTTTGCTCCTTTTTCTGAGCTTCTAGGAGGGAGAGGGTATGTAGGCCTTCTCCACAGCTGCCTGACTGGACAGCACTAGGTGAACATCTCTTTCTTGGGCATTTAAAGCAGGAGGAGTTGCAGTGTTCTTGCATGCATTGTCTGCCTGAAAAAGGTCCAGGAGTTAAGTCTTAGTCATCATTGACCCATCCCACATAGCAAGTTAGCCTCCAGGGTAACTAAATTTTTTAAAAGTAGTTAAAAAAAAAGTGAGGGGGTGGGAAGTAGAGAGCAACTCCTGCACCTTGCAAGAGTGGCTAAGTCATCTGCAGTGTCCTTTTGCTTAACACCACCAGTTGTGTGTTAAAGGTTTGGGCTGGGGGGGATCAGGTGAAGTTCTGCTATGGCTGTGAATGTCTTGGTCCTGACCAGGTGCTGACAGTCTTCCTAGCAGCTCTGGTTGAAAGGGACTACTGGAGGTCTCTGGTCCAGCCTCCTGCTTGAAATGAGATTGCCTCAATTTAGGGTTAGCAACAAATTTTGGACTGTATAAAGGGTCTGAGACTTGACTTCTGATAGCTTGAAGATGCCAAATGTGGTGTTGCTTGGGTAGGCCTTATACATTTGATGTGCCACCTTGTTCTTGAAGCAAAGCTGGTTTTAAAGCAACTGTGTACAAGTACCAATGATCTTTTAAAGGAACAGCACTTAAAGTAGGTTCACTTGCTACTGAAACTTGGAAAGTATTTTAGAGTTCTGCAGTGTGGCAGGAAAAGTTAAAATGAAGATAATTGTTCACAAGTCTCTGAAATGGATTAAGTAGGATAAAAATCCCTTCACAGCCTGGAAGGGGATGACTGTGAACAAGTTGCCCCAAAGCAGATGCGGGTGTGGGTGGGTGGTGCTGGTAGCTCTTGAAGTATGTAGTCACACTTATGATGAATGCTTCAGAGCTCAACCTGTAAAGTGAGGTGCAGTTTGCTGTGTTTACTGGGGAGGGGGTGAAAGGTTGGTATAAGTGATTACCATAGGGTATCAGGTGCCCTATAAACACTTATACCCTCATTTCCTGCAGGGTAACTTCTTTTTGTAGGCTCACCTTCAGAACTGGGAACTTAACTGTTGCTGGAAAGAGAAGGCCAAACTAGCTCAAAGTTGAGGACTTAAACAGTGTATAATTAACTTTTACTTTTATTGAGGATTTAGGCTTCTGTCTCTTTTTTGTTTGTCTTTGTTTAATGCAGCTTGTATAAAAGCACTTAAGGTTTACATATCTGTCAGTTAAGGAGCAACTGGGAAGCTGTTTTTTACTGTTGTGTACTCTGCATTAAGGGCTTGTGAGGTAGGAGAGACCAAGGTTTGGATGGCTGAAGATGCTGATTAAAACTGGTGTGTATTTCAGCATTTAACATCCCAGTGAAACGCTTGCCTGGATTAGCTCTGCAGCTCTTATTCTGAAACTGAAGTGGTTAGGGAGGAGTATTGATGCTGAAACAAATGTAGGAATATAGGTCAGGGTAATTGTCAGCCCCAGCATATGACTTCTACTGCTAGAAGAGCTTTGGATGCCTCCTTTTTTACATGATCCTACCTTGAGACTAAGTCAACAGATTATAATTACTGTGACAGGTGCCTGTTATGAACTTCATTGCAACATTTGAGGCAAGCTACAGAGAAATGAACCCTTGTTTAAAGGCAATTAAGTTTGGTAAATAGGAGATAAAAGGGTGAGAAGATCCACCTTTGAACAAATATTTTTATTATGAGTCAGTCATCCTGTGATTCATGATTTGAGCAGAAGGGATGAAAAAGCCTGGCTAATGGAGATGAATAGAGGATTTCTGTTTGTCAGGTCAGGGAGGCTGATTTTAGGACATCATGTTTGTTCCTTTTGGAGAGGAACATGTTGCCCTGACTGCTTTTTCAGATCATGTGCTGGGTAAGGTGAAGGAGCCAAAAAATTCCTTCTACAATGAAACATCATTTGCTTCTGCGTTATCAAGTTGACTGGGTGCTTAAATTCTGTGCCAAGCCTCCCAGGAGGCTGTTTGCCATTTTGCCTTAGAGTACAGGTCCATCATACCTCCTCCACAAGAGATGCATCTTTGGTGGCTGTCAGCAATTAACTGAAAAGGACAAGGTACTATTTGACTACTGATCTGTATCTAAAGGATGCACTGACTTGCTCCTGGAGGCTGAATGGAGAAACTTTCCATAACTGTAGCAATACAAGTGTTTGGACATGTAAATGCTCTAGGTGCTTGGTCAATGTGACTAATAGTAAGAATCAGGGAGGTGACTTCAGTATTATTAGACTTCTATTTTAGTAAATATATAAATATGATATATATCCTAAAAGGGGAAACTAAAATGGATCAGAATTTCCATACAGTTGCTCGCTAGCTCAGTGAGTAGTGTTTGAACAGGCTGAGGTATTTCATGGCATTACAGACTACAACATCCTGAAAAAGTCCTGCAAGAAGAATGCTTTCTGTTCCTTTGTGTGGCTCTGGACAAAACACCTCATCTCAGTCACTTGTGGAGGACTTTGCAGCTTTTCTCAAACTGGAAGCTTTCATTGATGAAAAACATCAACCACGTTCTTGGATGATGGCCTTAAATGTGTTTTGAAATGTATTTTGGTTTGTTAAATGTCTAAAGCTTACCTAATCTTTCTGGCAAATTATTTTTTTCCTCTTAAGTAGTACTGCTGCTGTAGTTCCTCTTAGCAGCAAGCTGTCAAATCGCTGGACATGGTGTGAGTTTGTAATAATGTGGTACTAACTGGATGAAATTTGAGAACTTGGTTTGGATTTTTAGTGCTGTGAAATAAAGCTGCACACTTTCTTCATCTGTTTCATGAGCAGTAATAATGACATGATCTTTAGTATCATGGCTTTAAAATACATTTGGTAGTTATTCCTTGGACTGGTATTTCTGATTATTTTAAGCCATCATACTACTTGGTGATTAATATAAAATGCCTTATTTAATTAAGCTGTAGCGTGAGATTTTTATCCTCACGTTTTGAGGTGAGTGAGAATTTACTCCTGTTTCTAGGAGCCCTGGTTTTAAAACAGCAATAGCTTCCTGATGGGGTTTCTGCAGATACGACTAGAGTATGCAAAAATCTGGAAATGCCATGTGTTTGGAAGTGGAGTGAGTTACACATGTTTGTGCAGTCCAGAATCTGCTGCACTGTTACATGTCTAGATATTGTCACAGTCTCATACTATCCATTTTCTACTTGGTTTATTAGTTCTCTGCCTGCATGTAAAAATGCAGCTTTGTCTGCAGTGTGCTTGTGTTGAGGATGCAGCACTTTGGGAATTGTGATGTGACTGCAAGGGTGTCTTTGATCAAGGGCTGTTTCTTTGTTTTCAGAAGTATTACGAGCCTGCAAGACTATTTGAAATAGAGAACAGTTGATGTTTTGTTTAAAGCAAACCCACCCCAATTTTCTTATTTTGCCTTAGAGTAGATGCCCTAGTCACAGGAAAAGGAGTGTAATGTCCCAAATTACCAAACCCACATCTAACCTTCTGGGGGAGGAACACAATCACCCCTATCACCACTTCCCCCCTCTCTTCTTTTTTAGATATGTAATACATTAACTGGTCATTTTGTTGTCTGTAACTTTTTGAAAAGGAAGTTACTATTACCAGCTGTTAGTTTGCAGTTGGTGGCATAGCAGAAATAAGGGTTTATCTTTGAATTGTTAAATTCTTGCTTTCTTGGGCTTTGTTAAAGGCTATTTTACAGAATCACAGAATGTCCTTCTTTGGAAGGGACCTTCAAGATCATCAAGTCCAATCTTCAACCCAGCACTGCAAGCTCACCACTAAACCATATCCCTGAGTACCATTTAAATGCCTCCAGGGATGGTGACTCCACCACTGCCCTAGGCAGATCATTCTAGTGTTTGATAACCCTTTATAACACTTTCAGTGAAGAAATGTTTTCTAATATCCAGCCTATATCTGCTCTGGTGCAGCTTGCATCTATTCCTCTGGTCCTGTCACATGTCACCAGGGAGAAGAGGTTGTCCCCCTCATCCCTCAACCTCCTTTCAGGTAGTTGTAGAGAGCAGTGAGTTCTCCCCTCAGTCTCCTCCAGACTAAACAACCCCAACTTCCTCAGCCACTCCTTCTAGGACCTGTGCTCTAGGCCCTTCACCAGCCTCATTCTTCTTTTCTGGATGAGCTCCAGCACTTCTATGTCCTTCCTACAGTGAGGGGCCCAGAACGGAACGCAGTATTCAAGGTGTGGCTTCACCAGGGCTGAGTACAGGGGGACAATCACCTCCCCATTCCTGCTGGCCACGGTGTTTCTAATACAAGCCAGGGTGCCATTGGCCTTCTTGGCCACCTGCACACACTGCGGCTCATATTTAGTTGACTGTTAATCAATACCCTCATGTCCCTTTCCAACTTGCAGCTTTCCAACCACACATCCCAAAGTCTGTAGCTTATCATGGGGTTATGACCCAACTGCAGGACCTGGCACTTGGCCTTGTTGAACCCCACACAGTTAACCTTGGCCCACTGATCTAATCTGTCTAGGTCCTGCTGTAAAGCTCCTGTACTCCCTAGCAGACACACCCACCTAGCTTGGTGTCATCTGCAAATTTACTGAGGGTACACTCATACACATTTCTCCTGACTGTCAGTCATTTCAAACCTGGCCACCTGAAAGACTGACCTTTATGCTGCCACCTTCAAATTCATCTTCATTGTGAACACTCAGCAGCTCCTGTGTATCCAATCAGCTTTTGAGTGCTGTTTTTTGTCTGGTTTCTTAGGGTTTAGGGTCCAGTAAGTAGAAAACTATTTCTAGATTGCTTTGTTTCTAATGCTGATAAAGTTTTAGAAGAGAATTTCCATTGACTATGAAATATATGCCAGGCCAGAGCTTGGTTCTGCTTCCAGATCTGATAGCAGTAGATGTTTGTAAAGGCTGTATGACTTCTTTTCCCCTCCCTTGTTTGCTTCCAGAAGTGGAAAAGGAAGATTATATATAGATTAACCTGCATTTATGGCTTTTTTTTCTCAACTTAGTTCAATACTTTAAAGAGATACTTTTACTTAACATTAAGCTAGAGGAGAGAGGTTCAAGCTGATAGCTTGTGATCTTTACAATGGTGGCTTTTTTTTTTATTATTTTAAAACAATTCTTTTGGAAAATATTTTAAAGCAAGCATTGTTCAGTTCTCATGTTCTGTTGAAAGGTTTGGATGCACCTCTTACTGTGTTTCATTAACAAAACTAAGTATTATTGTTGAAGGACTAGGATGGAAGGAGCTAGCTGAGTTACTTATGATTATGATGTCAGAAAATCTCTGCAGACTTTTCTACACTAGTGAGGGACCTGTATCTTTCAAACACTTCACTGGCTGTGATAACAAATCCTGAACCTCTTGCAGATACACGTGCCCAGCTGATCCTCAGAAGCAAAGTATGCACCCTAGAAAGAGAAACTGAGTTGGATCAGGCTGAAGGTCCTGTATAGCCTGGTGACCTCTGGCTTTTGGTAGGTCCTGGTGCCTAAGCAAATGCATAGGGATAGAGCAAATATTTCCCCATGCACTGCTGATTACCAGCCATTTGTGGCTACAGGGAAAGTGGGTTTGCATTTAGCTTTACATATAGCTCTTGATTTCTCCTGTATGCAGCTCTCCTGTTCATTTCTGAGACCAAGGCTTTGGGTTTGCCTTGCAAGAGGATGTGGCGGATAGTAGAGCTCACCTTAGTGAAGGTCCAGCTCCATTCATTTCCTTTGAGCCTGGCACCTGCTAGACTGGAAATTCAGTCCTGTTTCTAGGAGCTGTGATTTATAAACAGTAATAGCTTTCCAACATACTTGATTAGCAGAGTTAGTTACCATATGCAAATGATAACGCTTGGCGAGTGCTAGAGCAGTGTAGGCATTTTGTGTGATACAGATCTTGTTTCAGTGTTGTGTTTTCCTGAACACCAGCAATTTGTCTGATTCCTTGGAGCATTTTTACTTCGAGAGGAGTTAAACAATTTATTTGCATCCTACCTGCACTACTTAGGACTCGTATTCTTTTCCCTAGATGGGAGAGGCCCATCTTGCTTTTTGTTCCTTCTGCTGCAATCATTCTGTTCTTCTAATTGTTGCTGTTGCTACTTTTTATTTTTGGCTTGGTTTTACCCTGTACCTATAAATACATTTACTGGACCAAACCTGCACACAGTATTTATGGTGAGGGTACACCCTTGACTTGAAAGGGAGTGAAATGATGATTCTTGTTATATTTTGGTTTTGTGTTTTTTTCACTCCTTCCCCACACCGAATAACATCCTATTTCTGTCTTTGATAGGTGGTGAGCATCAGGGCAGTGTGTGTGGAGCTCTTCACTGGTACCTTTGTCTTACTCCTGACAGTGTTTAAAAGCTTAAAAGAACATCAACTGATGTTCTGTGGTTGTTTCTGAAGGAAAACACCATCCTCCATGGGTCCCCTCTTGTGTTAGAGGCTATTTACTGCTCTGAGTATTTTGCTTATGTAAAAATAGGAAAAAGTTCATATTCTAATGCTTGTGACTTTACAATATCCTGTATTTTTAATGATGGTAATTTTTAATTGGGTCATTAGAATAAATTTGAGAGGGAGTATTTTTAAACTGTTGCATGGCTTCAAAGCATGGCATTATAGGAAAATAAGGTATTGTTCAGTGCATCTGCTGCGTGATGCCAGCTGTCAGTTCAGTCAGCACCAATTTTTCTCTCGTTTCCCATGTATTGAACAGTGCTGGACTCTGATCTGATCCTGGTGGAACACTGCTTGACTACCTTTTTCCAGCTGGAGAGTGAACTATCCTGTAAGCCTGGTTTTCCATGTTCTGTATCTGTGCTCCCTCTGCCTGTCCTGGGTGTAGGCATCACTGGCCATGTCGGCTGAAGCAGCAGCCCAAGGCTTTTCTCATTCCTTGCCATAGTCTGGCATCCTCAGGTCTCAGTTCTGCTGCAGAGCAAAACTGGGTTGTTTGCAGTGTGACTGGCATGGGGCAGCTGTTGCCAGCTCTTGCTCATCTTGATGCCAGCTTCTGCACACCTATGAAGGGTTTGGTCAGTGCTCTGCTATTTTTCCTGGAAAAAAAAAAAAAAGTCAATCTCTGTAATCACTGTCTCCTCTTGCAGATGAGATAGTTTGGCTGGGTAGTTCTGGCTAAATGATGGGAAAAATGGTCTTAATCCTCTCTGACCACTCTGCTGTGCTAATTTATTTGAGTGCTTTAAATTAGGTGTAATTTATGGCACATGTGGGAAGTGTTACTGCTCAGCTTACAGGAGTTGGATGACTCTTGGTCAGATGAACAAAGCACTGTTCTAAGGGACACCTGGCAATTGTCCTGACGTTGCAGGGGAGGAGATACCATAGGCTGTCACGTGTCTTCCACAGCCACTGTTGTACAGGATGTCTTTCACAACCATATCCACCTATTGATTTTAAAACAGCCAAAGCCCTAAGCTGCTAGTTCCTGGTATATCTGCCAAAAAAAGCATTTGAAAACCTTTGTCTCTTGATCTCCAGCCTATAACTTTATACTTTGCCGTTGTGTCCCAATTCTATCTTCCAACATACATGCTCATTAGCCTGCCTGGTACCTTTGAGGATGCCACTTGCACCTCATTTCAGTCTCTGCTTTGCCAATTCTGGGAAGTCGATCCCTCTTAATTTCTGCTTCTGACTCTCCTCCTCATCTGACTGACACCTCCTGTGTGTGGACTCTTGTTTCACTTAGTTCTTTTGAACATAAATGACCACAATTGTACTTGGTTTTTCAGATGAGGTCTTATACAATTGGCTTGCTTGCTGCCGGTGACATTTCCCCTACCTTGCTGCTTGGGAAGGTTAATCATTATGCAAGTGAGTTTTTTCTATTTCTCTGGTTGGTCGAGGGCTGTTTCTGTGGCACTGGGGAGGTTTGGTGCTCTGCCTCCCATCTGCTGCTACACAGCACTTTCATGAAGTGTCACAGGTTGTTTCTTGTGCACAGATTTGCATATAACTTATTTGTTTATAATATAAAGAGTGTTACTAATTACAGTCTGCATTTATTTGCCTGAGCGTCTGCTGCTCTTATGATCCAGTGTAAAACCCATCACCTGAGGCCTTGTGCTTCTGGCCCTCTCAAGCATGAAGCATATGCAAAGTCCTGCTGTGGTTTGGCTTTGCAGGAAAACTTTTGGAGTTCAGATTTTATTTCCCATAACCCAGAATTACAGGGCTGTTCTTCGGCCCTCGTAGGCCATTGTGTGGCAAAGAACAGCTTGGCTGTCTTCTGGAGGGAATGCAGGCTCTGCCCAGAGCCCGCCAGGGGGATTTTTGGCTTTATAGATAAGCTCCACAGGGACTGATCATCCAGCACCTCAACAGCTAATATCAGAAGGCTCCCTCTTTTGCCTTTCTTCTTCTGGGCTGGAGGTCAGGTGAGATGGATGCTCCTGTGTTGCCCTGGAGCAGATTTCCCTGTTCTTCTCCATGCTTTCTGCTTGTAAAACCTCACTGTGTAAAACTGGTGGTGAATGTCATTCCCTGTGTGACGTGGCCTGACTGTCCTGCATCCATGTGCTGTAAGTCCCTGGTCAGAGAGGAAGAGGTGGTAAATCAAAAGGGTTCTTGATAAGTTAAAGTTCTTTTTAGTTGTGTGGGGTTTTTTTTGGTTGGTTGGGGTTTTTTTTGTTGTGTTGTTTTGTTTTGTTTGTTTTTGTTTTTTTTCTGGAAGGTGCTGCATCTGTGGATGCAAACCAGCTTTCAGTGTGGGGCTCAAGAAGGATGTAGAAGCCAAATCTGGAAGTGGTGCTTTGAGCTGCTGGCTTCCAGCTGAATGAGGCAAGACAAAATTAACTGCAGAGGCTCATGTGACCTACTTAAGCTCTCACAATGCAGCCTTCAGATCAGAAAACTAAACAGGAGGAGACAGTTTTCATGGTAAATGAGAATTTGTTTCCATCCCATATTACAATGGAGAGCTTCCAGGTGTTTTTTTAACTGTGTCATGGTTCTTGGTGCTGCTTGCTTTGCTGAAGCATGAATGTCAACTGACATTTGATCCTGTGGAGGATTAAAGGACTGTTAACCCATTTTGAGAAAGATGCTTTTCTTTATGTCCTGAAGTTCTTCTCAAGCAGTTCCATCTGACTGACCAGGTTACCTGTTTGCTGCCAGGTATGCCCAGTGCCCCAAACTCTGTTTTCTCTGATGATGACATAAAACAATAGCTCAAGGCCAGAACAAGACCACCTCAGCTGGCTTGCTGTGGAAGTCCAGTGGCTGTGCATGATGTTGGACTTGGGGTGAGAGAAGGTTACAGGAGGGGGTGCAAAAGAAGATTTTGTTTGAAGTCAGGGAAGCATAATGGGAATGTGGCTAAATGGGTGTAGGTGCTTCATAACAGCTGAGCAGAAGGTGGCCTTTTTGTAGGAGGAGAATGGAAGTGTCTGCTGTGGTCTGCACTACTTCCCATTGCCTTGCGCAGAGATGGGCTGAGGTTGGAGCCAATGTCTCCACAGGTGCCTGTGGAAGCCTGGTTGAAAGTTGAGGGAAGCAGTATAGATCATGTCAGCACAACAAATCGGGGTGAACAACTAAGCAAAACTCTTCTCTCTCCATCTCCTTTTCTATACTGACAGCAGGGGTCGAGTGGCAGAGGCAGCAGTGTAGCTCCAGGGGAGGTGCTCTGCTGAAGCCTGAATGGAACTAAACTCCCAGAGCAGGAAAGCTACTGTTCAGTTGGGTCTCTTGGTTTATTTTCAGTGAGCAAAACATGCCTTGTAGTTAGTTGGATCTTTGGTTCAGTGCACTGTAACTTTTAAGGGCTTTTTAAAGGTGGACTGTGAGGGAGGGAGAGCGAATTCCTGAAGCACACCTTGAGGAGGTACATGCTCAGTTTAATGCCCTCCACCACCCACGTACGCTCCACCACGGTGTAGAGAATTGAGCTGATTTGAGCCACTGAACTTCCAGTCTCATCCGTCCTCCAGCTGGGCACGTGGTGAGCCTGGAGATAACTGTGCATTGAGGCATACCTATGGCTCTTTATGAGATGTAGGGCCTGGCCACTACAAAATAAGATGTTTGCTATGTTTCTTCTCCCTCCTGACAGCTGCCAGCAGCAACACAGTTGGTTGGTGAGCTCCACTGGGTTGCAAGTGCTGAAGATGTGCTCGCTCTCATTGCTCTTTGCCTGTTCCTCCTTTGTTTCAGTGATTCAGCTGATGTTTGAGGTTCATGGGAGGAGATGCCACTTGCTGGTCGTTTGACAAGAGACTCTTGGCACAGAGCTGGTGGCATGGGCTTGGGCATTTTCTTAGTGACCTGAAGGAAATAGCCGAGAAGAAAAGAAATATTTTCTGGCATTTTTTTGTAGGCAATATTCATTTTCAAAGATGCTATTTATCATGTAGAAAATCAGTGTGCTTGGATAAAGCACCCAACAAGTTCCACAACTGGTAATAATGACGCCCTAATTTTTTTTAAAGCATATTGCCTATAACTAAGGATGACTTTTCTAGGAGAATGGTAAAAGGACTTCTTGATACTATTCTAAAAATTACAAACTTCAGATGAAGTTCCCAAAACCTGAAGTCTTGCAAAAGTTTTCCTTAACATGGTTTCCTGTAGGAATGGTCATTTCTCTTGGTTGGTGGCAGTGTACATCTGTCATGGTTAGATAGCTTAGCTGGTAACCTGTGGCACAAATTACACCAGGAAACAGCATGGAGAAGTGGTGCTAAAATTCAGTAGTGAGCTGCAGGTCGTAAATCATCTGTCTGCGCACATGAGGAGAGGCAGGTGAAAACGGGTGAACAGCAAAACTGGTGAATACTGTGGGCTTGTTCACTCTGCCAGCTGAAAAAGTGCTTGGAGTTCATTAACTGACCGGAGTCTGGAGACAGGGAGCGACGGGTCGGAGCTGCTCTCGTGCAGTGCTGGTTTCTTTATAAGAGGATCAGGAAGAACTTAGACTTCAAATGTTGTGATAGGAACTGACTTTGCTGCCTGCATGTGCTTGTTCGGCTGTACCACTACCAGCCCTAGAAAGGCTGTGTTTCCTTGGCCCTTCCTTCACATCTATTGACTCTTTGACCATGACAGCTTTGGTGACAGTTTTATCTAGAAAGATAAACAGGCTGGCTATTCTACTCCTCTTCCTGTGCTAACCTGCTTTTGGAAGAAGACATATGTGGCTTTTAATCTCCTCACCTGAGTTCCCACACTACAGCAGTCTGTTAGAGAATGTGAGTCTGTTAAAATGAACCTTTGGGTAATTTCAGGAGCCGAGATCTTTATTCCAGGATTGTAAAGGGGACAAGGTAGGGATATAGGCCAAAGTCTGTGATAGGGACTTTGCAGTCCTTCCACTGTGTGATTTCTTGGAAAATCACATAGGGCAAAGGCAATGGATCTATAGCAGAAAATGACACACAATAAATAAATATCATTACTGCAGTATGACACACAGAGAATGATATGAACCCTTGCATTGCTTCAAAAGAGACTTGTAAAGTTGAGTGTTCCTAATTCAGCATTTAAGGCGAGTGCAAAGAAAACAGCACACTTTTATGAGTGGGGTGAACTGCAGAGTAAAAGATTTACCTTGGCTGAGCTCTTCCACGTTTGGATCTACAAACTGCCCTGAGTAGCTGTGGAAAGTCAGTCAGACAGAAATTGCTGACTATTTCTGTGCCATTTTCTAGGCAAATGTTCCTTTTCTTGTACACGATGGTAGGGATGTATTTCACACTTGTCTTGCTAAGATCTGACCTAAAGATGAAGCAGTGACAGCAGCCTTCAGGCAAATAAAAGCCATTTCAGTTCTCATCCTATTTGCCCCACGGATTTTTGCTCCATCCCTTGCACCATCTCTGCATTGCATCTTAAAAACCTCAAGCTGTGTGCCTGGATCCTGACATCACCACCAGCTCCTCTGCTATGAAAACAGCCATTGCTTGAACATCTCTGTTCTAGCTCATTAAGTGAAGCTGAACATACAGCCCAGCACCCTCTCTGGGACATGGAGCCTTTCGGATCATGGTTTGGAGCCTCACATCCACCCTGGCTGAGTGATGCCCTGGGTTTGTAATGCACTTTGAGTTGTCTGCTCCTTGGGGTGAAATCCTTTGCTGTCATGGTTGCACCACCCATTGTTGCTCTTGTAGCTGTGGCGTGCAAATGCAAGGAGAGCATGCGGTCTGTCTGGAAAAAAGGAGATGAGATTGCTGGCAGAGGAATCTCTAACATGCTGTAGGTTTTTTGACAGGCAAAGCTAAAAAGTGAAATATGAATAAGGAAAAAAAATAAGGAGCTGAGAGAATCAAGGACCCCTGTCAGAACTTGAGATCTGGGTGTTGAGCAGTGCTCAGAGGACAGGATAAATGTTTGTACCTGCTCTAAAAAGGAGAGTGAAAGAAGCAGCTGTGTGATGCTCCATTTCCATTATTACCATTTCCCTAATGGGGATTTGCTACATAGGGGCTTCTTGTGAGGAGATGCCATCCCAGTGACTAGACCAGTTGCACTGGGAACCTTCAGAACTGTTAGTTACAGACTGGAGGGTGTGTGGGAAAGTAAGAACCTGATGGTTAGCATTAGTGTTTGTGTCACTGAGGCACAGGGATTAAAACAAACCAAATCCAAACAGCTTGGAAATCCAAGGTCTGAGTTGTTTCAAGTGAGCTCTACGAGAAGCAGGTCGGTGGATAAGGGGCAGTGCATGTGCCTGTCAGTTATGCAGAGCACCAAAGGCAGCTGTTAAATTGTCCTTAGAGGAGAAGAAAATTGTGAAGGCTTATTAAAAGCTCTCTCTTCACCCTTGTTCTGCTATCTGTTGGTGAGCTGCGGAAGGATGCAAAGATGTTTGAGTGCTTAAGCCAAAGTTTAATAGATCTCTGTGATCAGAGAACACTGATTGCTACAGTCATAGACTCATAGAATGGTTTAGGTTGGAAGGGACCTTAAAGACCATCTGGTTCCAACCACCGTGCCATGGCAGGGACAGCTCCTGCTAGACCAGGTTGCTCAAAGCCCCGTCCAAGCTGGCCTTGAACACATCTGGTGATGGAACATCCACAGCTTCTCTGGGCATCTTGTTCCAGTGTCTCGCCACTCTTGGAGTGAAGTTCTTCCTAATTTCTAATCTAAATCTCCTCTCTTCTGCAAGGCCTTTGACATGATCCCCCACAACATCCTGTTTGGCAAGTTGGAGAGGTATGGATTTGATGGGTGGACTGTTCAGTGAATAAGGAATTGGCTGGATGGTTGCATCCAGAGGGTAGTGGTCAATGGCTCAAAGACCTGTTTACAAAGGCCTGGAGTTGAAAGGATGAGGGGCGATGGTTTTAGATTAGAAGAGAGTGGATTTAGATTGGATGTAAGGAAGAAGTTTTTTACCATGAGGGTGGTAGAACACTGGAACAGTTGTCCAGGGAGGTGGTTGAGGCCCCATCTGTGGAGACATTCATGGTGAGGCTTGACAATGCTCTCAGCAACCTGCTCTAGTTGAGGATGTCCCTGCTCTCAGCAGGGGCATTGGACTAAACCTCTAGAGGTCCCTTCCAACCCAGACATTCCTATGATTCTATGATTCTTCCAGTTTGAAGCCATTACTCCTCATCCTCTCACTACAAGCCCTCATAAAAAGTCCCTCCCCAGCTTTCTTGTAGGTCCCCTTCAGATACTGGAAGGCTATTACAAGGTCTCTCCAGAACCTTTTCTTCTCAAGGCTAAACAACCCCAACTATGTCAACTTGTCCTTGTAGGAGAAGTGTTCCAATATTCTTCTCTTCTCCCTCCCCCCTTTATCCAAAAACGAGAGCAGTGTTTTGTTTTGCTTACTTCTGGATGGGGCTTTTAAGATGCAAAGACCCAAGTAGGTGCAAAGCTTGTTGCTGGCTTGGGCTCACTTCTCCCATTGTGAAATCTTGGCAAACTGGTTTTGAACTTAGAGTTTCTGGCTAGCTGTAGCAGTCCCCAATAGCAGTGGGTGTTGCCAATGCTGGCTGATTTGTTGTTACTTCTGGAGCTTTTGTTTATCTCCAACAGCTTTCCAAAAGTTGTGGATCATCCCACGTGTCTGAATTGTAGAACAAGGAGAGGAAAATAAAATGTTTCCTGCTCTCATTACAAGGGCTAATTGCTTATGCCAGCAGCTAGTGCCCTACCAGCCTGTGTGTCTCATTTTTCCAACATACTGCGCTTTCCTTTGCCTTTGTAGTTTATTTCTGATTTGATGTCTCACGAGTAAGGTTTTAGGGCTGCAGATCCAGACTTGACTTATACATGGGACTGAAAACTGTTTGTGAAAAGCCATGGGTGAAAGGTGAGGTAGATAAGCTGGAACTGCTTGTTGGGGCAGTTCAGCATTGGAGCCGGTATCTTTGCGGCCTGATGCCAAAAGTATTACGTATGTTAATTTGTGGAATATTTAATTTTCAAAGGTAATGCATTTGGTGTTTGATGAGCAGACTGCGTTAGACTTACGGTGACTGAAGGACACTCCATTAACTGGGGTGACAGCCTCCCCTGGGACTTTGTTGTCTGCATATGACCAAAAGTTGCTGAGCCTCCATCTGCCTTTCTTGGCTGTTTCTCCACTGATTTCCCCTGTGAGCTCCCTCTGGAGAGCTGTCCTTGGGCTCTGTAGGATCTCTTCCTGACTGCTTGCAGGGGGTGAGTGAACTCGCAGAGTAATGTTGTGGTGGCTGTGGCCTGGAGGAGCATGAAGTGCAGGTACTTTACTGATCTCATAGGAAAACATCATCTGAACAAAGCCTGAGAAGCTGAGAAGAAACAGTGGTGAAGATGACTTTATCTCCATCACTTGAAAATCTAAGCAAGGTACTGAAGCTGAAGCCTTCATCTGCGGGTTCCCTGATGCTAGGGAAGCAAATCAAATGGAGCGGAGACAGTCTAGCAGTGAAGTAGTTTGAGCACAGTGAGGATGGCTCAGCATAGCCCTGGCACACGTGAGAGCTTGTCTTCCATGGCATGCAAATTCAAGCTTGGCCATCCTTCCTGCCTTCTCCACCCTGTGCTCTTGCTTTGCCAAACGTACAACACAGAGCTTGTGGGAGCTATGGCAACAGTGGTTGCAGCTGGTCTTTGGGCTCCTTCTCCTGAGGCTGTGATGTTCATTTGGGCGATGCTTTTCCAGCTGGCTGTCAGCAAGGTAAGAGAACTCGTGCAAGGATTTGAGTGCGTAGTTGTGCAAAACTGGGGACAGTGACCTCCCCCTTGATATCTTTCATGTGGGAGAACATGGCAAAGGACACCCCTCTCCTTCCATGACGTTTGTCCAAAGGCTGGGGTTGATGAGCAGCAAAAAAGGATGTGGCCTGTTTCAGTTTCCACTGCCACCACTGTGCAGGTGGACAGGGGGGTAGCAAGTGATATTTCACTCTTGGGGAACTTGTTACCCAAGGCGTGTCGAGGTGGGTGTTGAGGAAACCAGTGGTCATGCCTGGTTTGCGAGCGTTCACGTGAGTCTTGCCGCTCCAGGGTAATTTCTTAGGTTATGCTGGGGTAGGAATTTGGATTAAGAAGGTGCTGCAGTGGGTTCTGAACTAGGAAGACGACTGCAGCAAACGCCTCAAGCGGTTGATCACTGGGCCTGTGTGGTGGAGCTATACATAGATTTTGCTCTCTGTGGGTCCTGTTAGTGTAACAGTAGGTTACACAAGGGGCTCTTGAGAGCTTTTTATCTAGAGATTCACTGCCATTTTGAGACTGGGGTGTCAGGGCAATACAAACTTCCCAAGGGAATCATCCCAGTTCTGTGTGCGTGAGGGCAGATAGCTGGGGCACAGTTTTCTTCTCTCCCTCCCAGTAAGGAGAGGAACAAAAATGTCCAATCCTATATGCAGAGCAAGAATACCCACAAAGAAAAACAGTCCCTGAAATACTTTAGAACACAGAATCACAGAACGTTAGGGGTTGGAAGGGACCTCCAAAGATCATCCAGTCCAACCCCCCTGCCAGAGCAGGACAAAACTGGAGCAGATCATGCAGAAATGCATCCAGACAGGTCTTGAAAGTCTTCAGAGAAGGAGACTCCACAACCTCTCTGGGGAGTCTGCTCCAATGCTCTACAACTCTTAAAGAATTTCTTCCTCGAGGTGGAAGTTCCTGCACTTGAGCTTGAATCCATTTCCACTCATCCTATCACAATGCACGCGTGAAAAGAGGTTGTCCCTGCCTTGATGCCCAGCCCTTGTGTATTTATAGACATTAATTAGATCCCCTCTCACTCTTCTCCTCTCCAGACTAAAAAGCTCCAGGTCTCTCAACCTTTCCTTGTAAGACAGGTGTTAATCGGGCCCCAGAGTTCCCAAATCATTCCTGAAGCTGCTTTTTAGCAGGCAGGGAGGCTGCTCAAGTGCCCTTTTTTTCCCATCTGGAGAGCTTGTGACCCCCTGCCTGCTTTACTGTGGTGCTGCTGCTCTCCCCAGCTGTGGCAGACCCAAGCCCTTACAGCTTGTTCAATAGCCCGAGAAGTTCTTCAATGAAAATTAATTGTGTGTCACTAATTTGCTTGTCTCTTGAGGTAAGCAACTAGATTTTTTTTTTCCTATTTTTTGCTTAACTTCCAATTCTGTCTCATCAATTACATCCTTGAGAAGCATGTGCGAATTAATTTGAGGCAGTAGCCCTATATTTTTAATTAGAAAATAATATTACATAAGCTCATATTATTTTCTGCACTGTGATTGAGAAAATAGGGGAGAAAAAAACCTTGATCTTTTCTACAGAAAACGTTTCTTATTTGCTCAAATTCTCAGGAAGGTTGTGATTATTCTACTCCTAGAAGAGAAATAACTTTGAAGTAAGAAATGAAGAATGATGCAACAAATGGAGATAATGTTGACTCCATTTCTGTCTCACTGATAGATATCTAGGGGAAACGTGGAAGTGCCACATGCTCTGTGCTGGTTTTTTCTGTTACATATTAACACAAGTTTTCTGTCTTTCCACTGACCTTTCTATTGTTCACTTTTAATGAGGAAAAAAAAAAGGTTTTCTTTCAAAAATGTCCTCACTGCAGCTAGTTGTGTCAGGACAGAAAGGTTTATAGTGGTCTGTGGTTACAGAAGCACCTTTTTCTGCCTTTTCTTTTATACACACCCCTTCTTGCTGCTCCTCTTTCTTCAGTAAATGTGTTTCTGCACTTGCTTTGGTCTGTTTGGCATGTTTTCAGCCCCTTTACTAAAGATACAAAGGAAAAGTAAAATGGTAAGGACATAAAGATGTGAATTTGAAATTCATTCCACAGAAGGAGAATACTAAATGTTTCTATCCCACTAAACAACAACAAAACCAGCTAAAAATAATGCTCACAGAAATTAAGATGTACAATGAACTTATCAGAGTTAATAACAGGCTCTTCTATACTCCTGTAGATCAGAGCCACAAATGTGATGACAGCTATGATTGATTTGTAATCACATGTGTTTTCCCCGAAATTTTACGTACTTTTCCTTCCAGATCAACTTATATTTGATTATTTCTGAAGCTCTCGTGTTAGCAAATTTACTCAAATCCATGTGCAAATAAAAGATGAAATGCTGGCTCTGGATGTTCTGATTTGGGCACAGCATGAAGTCACTTCTGAGCAGCAACAGAACAGACTAAGCAGCCCTATATAATGCTTGGGTGCTGCTACCAAGCTTGTGGGAAAGCTGAGCAGCTCATCTCATGCCGTTCTGCTCGGCATCCACAGACCTTCAAGTCATTTCACATGTCCTTCTCCCCATGATCTGCAGGGGATGAGGTGTAGCCTGTGTCCTGGCTGGGCAACGGTGGCCAAGGAGGGTTTGTTGTACCAGGATGTGCTTTTCCAATGGATAATGTGTTCCAGCTTGTTTGCAGGTTCTTCCAACCATGCTGCATTGTTTTTATGGCAGGGACTTAATCTGCAGCTGGACAACTGAAAAAACAAGCACAAAATGAGATATGCTAAAAAGTGACCCTGCTATTATTTAGCAGAGTTAATCTCAAATGTAATACCATGGTTTTAACTGGAATTACATTGGGGATTAGTTCAGCTGATAGCTGAATACCATGTAATAGCTGCCTATTGGCAGCTTCAGGAGTTGGCTGAACAGGTGCTACTTGCCTCCTTCAGCTCCATTCTTCCACTTCCATCACGTCCTTGCTCCTCCTTCCCCATGCTGGGCCCTGTTCCTCCTCCAGCAAACCTGTATTTGAGGAATGCCATTTGTTCCATTGTCATTACTTTCATCTCTCCTTTGGTGTTTCCCATTTTCTGTTCTAAGAGTCCTTCTGCCCATCTCAGCAAGCTTTGCAAAATCCCACCATCTTTTTCCTTTTCTATCGAGGGGCTTCATTCAGGGCACCAGCTTTTTAAACCCTGCTGGAACAAAGGTTATTGATGGAACAGGAGTATTTTTACAGTGAAGGACATGCATGGCTGCTGCTGATCATGTGCTGAACCAGTACCAGGAGATGCCCCCAGCTCCCATGACCAAAGCAGGCTCTACATGTTGGGCCTAGAGAGAGTGCTTATTCTTCTGGGCACGATTAGAAGGGAGTTATCTCCTCCTAGAGGAGAGGCAGCGCTGTTTGCACAGCTGTCCTTATAGCCCTGGGCTGGATTCACAGATAGATGGTAGTGATCAGGACCAAGCGGTCAGAGGACAAGTGCCTTGCTGGATCAGGCCACCCATCCCCAGGTGCAGAATTACACACCCATGGGGGATGTATCTTCCTTTGTGGCTGGCTCATGGACCATCCCAAGGATGTAGAGTGGTTGCCCTTCACCGGGGTTTTGCCTGCCCTCCACTTAAGCAGTGTTCTGTGATTTGAGCTTTTCCAGAAGCGGGAAATGAAGGATTTAGGGCAAAGCTGTGATGAGTGGGCTTCTGTTCCCCTTTCTGTGCTGACAGACTCCTCAGTACTTGTTTCTAAGCCTCTTGCCGTATTGTCCTGAGGGTGTGGGGCCAGGCTATGGCTCTGCTTAATTTTGGGCATCGTTATCATCTTCCAGAGGCGATTTTTCTACTTGTTTTGTGTGGGATCCTGTTCCTCCTCTCTCCTCGAACACACCCTTGGCTGCTGGCGGGGAGCAGGACCCCTCCTCACCTGGACTAGGGCTTTTGCTGGCCCTAGAAGCAATGCAGCAAGGCTCAGTGCCCCCAGTCCGGGCGGCAGCGAAACGGGCCAGTTAGTCGTAAGGGCGAGAAGCCCGCTTGCCTGTCGGCTCTGTGTCTGCACCCGAGCCCACAGCCGCCAGGCAAGCCCCCAGTAGGTTAAATTGTAAAGGGATTTTGAGATTGGCATCGTTAAAGCCAGCGCGCGGGGGCGGGGGGGGCAGTTGTTGCGCGTCGTCCCCTCGGTCGAAGGGAGTGACTCATTCTTTGGGGTGCCGCCGGGACGCTCCCCCGGCCCCGCCGCCCTCACCTCAGCACCCTCCCGCCGGACCCCAGCGTTGCTCCCGTCCGGGGGCTGCCGCCCTCCCTCCCCCAGCTGCCGGCCAGGGCGGAGGAGGAGGCGGGGGCGGGGGCGGGCGCAGGGCGAGAGGGGCCGGCCCAGGGACGCGCTACGTGTCGCGGGAGCCCTTTATAGCCCCGGCCCGGCCCGGCTCGGCCCCGCCGCCCGTCACGATGTCGAGCCGGCAGCAGACGGTAGGTCCGCGCCGCAGGGTCGGGGTGGGCGGCCGGGGCTGAGCGAGCTGTGAGGGCGCGTCCAGCTCCCTGAGGAAACCCTCTCCCTAAATCCCTGGCACTGCCGCTTTCCCCTCGGGGCGCGGGGGCTCGCACCGAGGTGCGCAGCGCTGGCGGGACGTGGGCTCCCAGGGCTCCCGTGGCTCCGGGGATCGAGCCCTGCGGGTCACGTCGGCAGCTGGTGGGCCTGGACCAGACCCAGAGTGTTCCTCTTGGGGCACACCCGCCGCCTCGCAGAAGGGCGTTAAACCATCACGTCGCGGCACTGGGTGCTGAGGATGAAGGCGCGACGGTGCGCGATGGTCCACGCTGGTGCAAACGCGTGGGCGAGGTGCGTGCCCTACGAACACCTGGGCGAGGGCCCGGCTGTCCCGCGGGTGAGTCACTCAACCCTCTGCCAGCGTTCCGCACATCTGGGATCGCATCTTTCAACCGAGCGATGCCGACTTTGCCTCTCGCCTCGCCTCGCCTCGATCACTGCGGGGTCGGCCGTCCCTGCAGCCTCCCAGGCGAGGCCGAAGGTTGACTCAGCGAGAGGAAGGCTGAGCGGCTGCCTCGCTCATGGCTTTTCGGGTTTCCTCTGCCCAGGTTCCGACCGGGGGGGTAGAAGCTGAGACAGCCGCCGCCACCACCACTCACCGGCTTTCAGCATTGCTGCAGAGCCAGCTTGTTGTGCTTGTTTGTTTGCGTTTGTTTTTTAACAACAAAAACGACACACAGCAAAGAAAAAAAAAAAAAAGAATAGCCAGAGCATAATTCAGTTGGAAATTAAAACTGCAAATCACGGTCATGGACAGAAATAGTTTTCTGCTTGCCAGTTGCCCTTCCTTACTTCTTGGATTTGGGATGTGAGGTCTGGGTCCCTCTGGCTTCACATGCATTTTCCAGGTTTTAAATCAAAACCATAAGAAATCTTGACATAAGTCTCTTGGGCTACTTTTGCTGGTTTATTTATATATATATAACATTACTGTAAATTTTTCAGATGGATTTAATGCATTTTGAACACATTGGTAATCTGTCCAGATAGGAATGCAGAGAAAACCACACATAACAAAGCACCCCTGTGCAGCAGGGTGTTTGTGGAAATGTGAAAACCTCTGGTTTAGGGATTATTTCAGGGAGGGGAGGTGCAAGATGTGAGCTGTGTATGGGGAGGCTTGTTTATTGTTGTGACAGGAGAGAGACATTACTGAACTTCCAGAATAATCCTTCTCCTTTGCCCCCACCCTGGACAGGAAAAATGACCTTTATAAGCAAGATTGTGGCTGACCTTCGTCCCATGACTGTCAAAACAGATGCTATCTAGTTGTCAGTTGTAGGCGTATTTTCATGTGCTTATCTGCCAGGTATGCGATAGAATGAGAAAAGGTGTGATTTCGCTAATTACAAGAGGTTTTGGTAATCATGATGAAACAGCAATGCTATCCCATTAGTGATCCTCCTGGCCTGTTGCCAGGGAGGTGAAGCATACGCACAGAGCGTAGAGGAGGTTCTCACTCCCAATGCCCTCTTAGCGACTGCTCGGTTTCAACCATCTCAAGCTGATACTGAAAGTACAGGATAAGGCATTTCACTTTGACAGGGTTCCCTTGATCCGTGCGGTAATTTGCGTGCGCGCACGGATGGCTGCGTTCTGACTCAGCGCAGTTACGCGGTGCAGTTCAGGAGGGTTGAAGCACCAGCACTACAAACCAGTACTAAAAATCAGAGATTTTTGCCTAATGAAGGAGCAGGCACCAGCACAATGTGCTCCTGTAACTGGCAGCCTAAAAGGTAAAGCTCAGAGGAATTTCAATACGGTGGTCAGGTTTTCATGATGCCTTTTGTAGTTGCAACAGCCAAGGTGGTTCCATTAGAAAATGAAGATGGGACTCACAGAATAATTTGCTCTATTGAGATCCCTATTAATACAGGGCAGCTCGTCCTTCTGTTGCTCTTTGCTTAATCCCTGTTTTTCATTCTCCCAATAACGTGAATCCCTATTGCTCCTAGAAATCCGCATTACTAATAAAATCTCAGGTTTTACTACTTCTTCGTAGTGTGGGTGATGTGTTAATTTTTATGCCACAGACAAGTTTTTGCAAGGCTGGATTGTTCTGGTGTTATTCACTGTCCGAGAATAAGTCAAAAATGGTTTTCACAGGAAATGTGGATGAGCTGTCAGCTTTCAAAAGGCCCAGTTAGTGCTAGCTGTTGCAAGACAAACTGCCTGTGTTGTTTGACTGTGCTCCTCAGTTTGGAAATTGAGTAATTTTAAGCCTAAGATTTAAAACCTAAGTTCAGCCTGAATGCTCTCTGGAGTTTGAGGTTGGTTTGAGGCTGTTTTAATTGCATGCCCATTTATTAATAGAAGCTTGTGGTAAGGTAGAAAGAAGAAGACTTCAATTATTTTCCTTCTGCACTTGTTATCCTTAAAAATGAGCAAGGCACCTTAATTCTACTAAAGACACAAGACCTGGTGTGCCAGAGTCTCTCTTTGACTGGATACTATGGAAATGTGCCCTTTGTTTCTGCCTGTGACAGTGCAAGAGGCATGGAGTCCTCTACATGCTGGGCACTATTACGTTCACAGCCCTCATTGACAGAAAGTATTTATTTCTGACCAGTTTCAGGACTGACTTTTTGGAGATTAGAGCCGTCTTTAGCGATGATTTTATGTTCCTTACACAGGCCTCCCCTCTGTGCCTCCAGGGTGAAATCCTGCTCTCAGGAGTAAGCGCACCGTAAAGTAATTGCAGTGAGTAGCATGGAGCTGTGGGATTGCCGTTGTTTATTGTGTGGGCTCTTGCACAGCAGAACATTCAGGGCTGAGAGGTTCTTTTAGTCCCATCGAAATAGCAGCTTGTTCTCCCTACACCTGCGGCATTGCTGGTATTTCCGCTGCTCGCTACCTCTCCCTGCCGAGCAGCGTTTTTGTAACGAGCAGGAGGATACAGACGGCACAGTGTGCTCCAGGGAAGCAGCTTGCTACAGAGCCCACAGGCACTGCCTTCCAAGGGCTGGCCTCTCTCACTGGAGCAACTGTCTGTGTGGTTTGCATGTCCCTGTGGGTGCCTGGAAAATGCAGCTCAACGTCTCTCATGAGGTGGGGTTGTTCAGAGCCGGCTGCCAATCTCCTGCCCCTGGCAGCAGGCAGAGGTTGTCCTCACTAGCTTCTTCCACTGAGTTTCTCTTTGGATGTCCTTACAGGTGCTTGGGGGAGAATGAAAGCCCAGTACTGAAACTGCCTTTTTCAGGGCACATATTTCAGCTTTGTCATCTGCCAGGTGGTGGTCTAGCAGCATCTCCAGGAAGCTGAGTGGTGTGGCGTGTGGCATCCCGAGTTTTCACGGAGATGCTGTTTCCATAGCCCAGTGAATCACAAAGCTCTAAGTTAATAGAGTTCAGTTTTGCTTGTGTAGGGCTTCCATACAGAGTCACAAATTATGTGGTCTTATTTTAAGATAAATTAACGTTTTAAAAAAAAGAAAAATTAAAAAAAAATTTATTTAGAGAATAGGAAAAACCCCACAAGATGAGAAGACAACCCCAAAGAAACATGAAGAGGCTTAGTTTCCTTGTCCAAAACCTATTCTCATGTTGAAAAAGCTGCATCCCCGGGGCAGAGTTCTGACAGACCGAGCAATACCACAGGCTGTGCAGAAATGTTTGTACAGCTTCATCAGCTTAATTGCAAAGCAATGTAAAATAGCAAGTTTATTAAAAAAAAAGTAAACCACACATTCACCTCTTCTCTTTACTGTTGCCTTGAACACAAAGACCAAACATCTCTAAGGATGTTTATGTTCAAAGCAGTTCTGGGGAGCTCATCCCAGTGACACGTGCACAGGCAGCAGTGCAGCAGAGCCCTGATTTCAGGGGATTAGCGTGGCTTGGTCTACACTGAATTACTCAAGACTATTTCTGATGTTTTATCGAGCAATTCAAAAGTCTTGGGTTTACAGCCATGATTTATTTTGTGAAAGCCAGTGCCTAACTCATCCTACTGTGACAGTAAAAGGGGATTCTTTTCTAGTTGCTTACCACATGTTTAATATTTCTTCGTTTATTTTAATGACTTTTTTTTCCTCTATATCTCTTTTCTTCAAAAAGAAGGGTCAGCAGATTAACTGTCTTGATACGCTGTTACTTTGACTTCTGTTGTTCCCTGTATCTTTCCTGCCTTTTCTCCCTACTTCTTTTGAAGTCATTTGCTCTTAAAAGTTACCATTCCAGTCTGTTGCCCCCACCTTGCTGTTTAATTCACTGGGGCTGTTTTGCAGGGCTGCCAGTGTGCCAGACCCATGGTTATTAACCATATCCCACTCTGTAAGAGCAGGAATGTTCAATTTGGGGAATTTCAGGGAGGAAAAGCCAGAAAAAAAGTTGCAGGCTCCTAAATATGAATGCCTCTTTCTTTACATGGTTCAGGGGATGGGGAATGAAAAAATCAACTTGGTGTCATCCAGCCCCAGAAGCTGCAAGCTTGGGACCTTGCTGGACCTTTTTCAAGTGCTGGAAGGCTTGTCTGGTGTCCCCTGGGAGTGCTGTGGCAGCAGGAGCAGCAGGGTATGTTTTCCAGGAGGCTGCACGGACAGAGCATCTCCTAGGGCCACAGAAGGGTGTGCATGTGGAAAAGTGGAGTGTGTTTTCTGCTGGGGCAGGTGGTTCCTGCCTGAACACCCCTTCCCTCCAAAGGGAGAGGCAGGTATGTAGGCCTGATCCCTGCAGGTGAGCTCAGAGGTTAATCTTTTGCATTCCCAGCAAGACTAGTGGCTCTTCAGCATGTTTCTTCATCTCCCAGGGGCCTCATTTGGAGGAGCACAGCTGAGCACTGCTGCCACCAGTGATGGTCAGCATGGTAGGTGCCATCTGGTGTGGTGGCCGGGGCACCTAAATCCAATGGTAATTTCTCCAGCTCAGAGTCAAAGGACTTTGAGTCAGCATGGTTTTTTTCCTGTCCTGCTGCTGGACCCGTAGATAAATACAGTTTCCAGCCTCACTTGGTTTCCAGGTTGCACCATTTAAGTCCCAACTGGTTACAAATCCACACCAGAATCCCTAACTCAAGGCATAGGTCTCCATCCATGCTCTCCTTGGGCAGCCCCTACAACTGCTTTTAGGCAAGACAGCAAATGATTTTGAAGACCCCGTGGTACCCAGACATGTGCGCTGCAGCTGCACCTTAGATTTAGGCCACAGGGATTTTTATTTATCTGGAGAGTTTTCAAGAGAAGTATTGGCACGCTTGCAATTTTATTTTTTTTTGTGCTGGGCTGATGTTGATCCTGGAGGGTGTCTTGAAACAACCTCAAAAAATGGAAAGACTTCGCCTATCAGAAACCAGGTGTTTTAGATAAACTTGCAGCTGTACGCACCCACAAAAGATAAGTGGCACGCAGGGCCCATATTAATGCTGCTAATGATTTGCCCTGCCTTGAACTTGTACTTTGGTCACGGTCCTCGTACACTTTGGTATCTTAAAAGTGCATTAAGAGAAACACCGTGTAATTCAGGTTACTGTTTATTAATTTACTATTATTGTGAGCAGGGTGACTAATGATTATCTCTGCTTTAGCTCTGAATCACAGCTGTAGGAAGTGAGAAATAGTTCCTTAATGGTCTCACAGCTTAATCATTTCTAAGTGAAAATTTACTTGGGGTGTATCATTAACAAAAGGAGGGAGGCAAAAAAGCCTGGTCAAGGCATTCTGTGTGGACGTGTGTCATGAAATGGGACGCTGGGAAGTTGGGAGTTTGCCTGTAGGGCTGGTAGCTCATTGCCAGTGCTGCCTCCCATCCCTTGCAGAGCAGTCCTTTTTCATTTACTTACAGCTTGGCTTGGTGACAACTATATATGTCACCGAGTAGGTGCCAAAATGTGTTGGCCTGTTTGGGCAGCAGAGCTTGAGAATGGAGCTGGCTTGAGTATATTTTTGATTCTTTTTTTAACGTGGCTTTTTCTTTGAATGTAGCACTTCAGGCTTTGTTGAGATGGGCTTTTTTGTGCATCTTTGGAAAAGGACCATTTGTACCTACATTTCCAAGACGTTCTGACCTTGTGGTCTTCGTGGCCTCTCTGGCAGAACAAAATGTTTTCTTCGATATCAAACCATTTCTCAGCTTTCCATTGAGGCACAAAAAAGTGTGTTGGGCGGGAGGTCATTTCTCAGGCCTGCCTAGACCTGCTGATTGAAAGATTATTTGTTTGTGTTGCCAGCAGGTCTGGGAAGAGGGAAAAACCCCTCATTTTAGAGGAGGAGGTGACTGCTGCTGCAGAGGGCTGAGTTGTGGGCTTGCCTCTGCCAGGGATCCTGGGCATGATGCTGGATGAGTCACCTGAACCATGGCTCATCACGTCTGCCGCTGTCTTTGCAAAGCTGGTCTGAGACCATGGGGACGGATGTGAGGAGCTTTGAGCTCTTGGAGGTGCAGCAAGAAGTCCAGGGGAGCTGTTCTTCAAATGTGTCCTTTTTAGAAGGCTTAAATATTGCAGGAGCTCAAGTGTTCACCTGTTGTTTGCCTTACTCTCTGCTACTGTTCTGTGGCTGTAAAATTGGGGATAATGCCACCCTCAGAGAGATCCTGGGAGTTTGCATGAACTTTTGAGAGACCAAGTAACAATAATCCCCAAGAAAATCGTGTAACTGTCTTTCCACCAGACTTTGAGGAGCAGGTAATGACCAAGACCTGTGCCTACACCTGGTTTAGGAAGGGGTGAGGGAAATTCTGAATAGCCACTCACTCAAGAAGAGCACAGCATTCATGGTGCTGACTTAGGCAAGGGTCTAGGTAACCCTGTGTGTGCTTGTGTATTTAAAAGTCTGTCTTGCAACTTATGTGGGTCAGATGCACAGGTAAATGGGGCAGGAAACCTTCATCCTGACACCTCTGAACATGAGTCCTCAACTTGGACTTGGCTCATCAGCTCGTTGTGTAGGGTGCCTTGTTTAGTGTTATGGCTGTGAAAACAACCCTTCCTTCAGCCAACAAAAATACTGAGGGGACTGAGGAGGTACTGAATGAGAAGGTCTCTTTGGCCCCATCTGTAGTTTCCAGCAGCAGCCAAGAGTGCAGGCCAGGCTGGGACGCCATGGTGCATTGTCCCACCTTCCACTGATTTACAACTTGAGGTATCAGAGGCCATGCCTTTCTTCCTGATAGTCCTTGACGAACTTTCCTTCCATGAATTCATCTTAATGATATTTTCCAGCCAAGTGAACTTTTGGCCTGCCCAGTGGAGTTCCCCCATTTAATCTTGTCCTGTGTGGTGATTCTGATCGATTTTCCCCACAGTCCTTCCTGCTGCTGCTCAGGATTTCTTGTTTAAATTACTATTTTTGACTGCAGCTGACAAGATGCTTTGTCAAATTTTTGTTGCCCGTGAAGCTGCCCCTTGTGATTTCAGAAATGAAAATGGGAAGACTGTTTTTATAACATCTGACCCGGCCTTGAAAATTTATCCTGAAAATGTAGGAGCGCGGGATGACTCATTAGTTTTCCTGGGTTGAGGAAATGAGAGTAGTGACATCACCTAATTCAGAGATAAAGAAACGCCTGATCTGGGCACCATCAGAGAGGCAGATTTTAATGCCCAGCCTGCTGACATGAAGTCACACCATCCAGAAACCAGCGTCTGATTTGCAAGGTGATAGAATGTGAGCCTGGTTTTGTGGTTGGTTGGTTGTTTTGGTGGTTTTTTGTTTTTGTGGTTTTGTTCTGTTTTGTTTTGGTTTTTTCCAGGGTTGTATAAAATTTGATTGTGGCAATGCAGAAACAAGAAAACCTATAGTGGGAGAAACATATTTTAGTTGTGATAAAAAATAAGGTCTGGCTAAGAGCTCAAAAATTCCTGTGGGTTAAGAAAAAAAACCACTTTAGCTCATGCCACTTTGAAAACCTTGTGTGTTAGTGATGTTTGGCATCACCAGCCGTCTGTCTCCAAGCTGAAGGGCTGCTTGTGTCGGGTAACTGGGACATCTCTGATGGTCTCCTTAAGGTCTTCTGTGTTACGTTCCTGGCAGGGAACAGGGGCCGAGGTAGCGATGCCAAAAGGAACAAGCGTCAAAAGTGGAGGGTGCCAAGGAACAAGTGAGGTCTGCTGTGGTTTATTCAGAGTGCTGAATGAAGAAAGAGAGCCCAGTTCAGCATCCTGCCTGGTGTGAGGGAATGCTGGCAACCTCAGCCCGGAAAGCTCCACAGGGTACTTGGTGGCACACGGCTGTATTGCTCAGCTATGACCAAAAAGAAGATGTTATTTCTGCTCACGTATGGGTGGTGGGAGAGGAGACAGGTGCCACATGTGGGAAGGAGGGGGGGATGAGGGCATGGGAAGCAGGAAGGTTGGTGGTACAGTAACGCATCAGGCACTTGAGAAGTTCCCCTTCCCCATCTGGCCCTGCGAGCCAGGCTCTGTGTCATGGTGGTGGAATCCTGGAAGGTGAAATGGGCAAAATTTCCAGGGTAAATCCCTCTTGGTGGGGTTTTTCCCTGGGAAAGAATGGAGCTGGTTTTGAAGCATTTAGTGCCTTAGTCCATTAAATGAATCAAGCTCAAGTTTGGGAAGTCTATAGGTTCAGGGTTCCAGAGCTTAATCGGGACTTCAGAGACTCTGAAGTTTTTCCATCATCCTTCAAGACGATCGTCAAATCTTTGCCTCTACAGGCAAAACTCTCTTTCCTTTCTTCCTCTTTTTCTTTGAGTGTAATAGTTTTGCTTTTCTGCAGCAAACGACTTTCCTACAGAAAGTTTTTTCCCCCCTTGCTGGTGGTGGACACTTTAGATATTCCTCATGACATCAGCTCACCCATTTGAAAGAGCAGCTGTAGGAATTGTCCTGGTAGTTTTTTAAGGAAAAGCCCCATAAACTGATTTTTTATGCTTGGAATTCAACCGATAGGACAAAAGATTTTTGTTACTTTTTTTTTTTTGTAGTAAACTGGCAGGATTTGGGAGGGGATTTTAAATGGTAAGTTAGATCAGTGTCCAAAGTCTTAAGCAAGCATTTGATTTCAACCTCCAAAGCTTGCTTGACCATTTTAGCATTTGAAAAGCCTATTTTACCATTTGCAAAGATAATCAGCTGAAAACAATTTGAAAGCATCTATTTTTTAAATAATTTTCTTTTCCTCATGGAGAGATGTCCAGGCTGCAGTACCAAAATAGGGCGTTTATTAAAAGCTTGACTGGAAAAAAATGAATCATATTCCAAATGACGTGTGATAGCTTTATAAATAAAAGTGCAGCTGGGGGAGTCCTGACCCTACCCTTGCTGCTGGGTCAGGGTTTCCCCCGGGGCTGTGAGCATGCCAACCACCAGTTGGATGCTGATTGTGTTCCTACAAGGCTGACCCTTCTGCTAAGTGAGTCGGACGTGTGACTAACGTGCCCTTAATAGCATTGTGCAACAAGAGAATTTCTCCACTGGCTTGATTCTTGGGCTGATCTGTGCTGTGTTTTCAGGAGGGAGTCCCTCTCCAGAGTGGGATGTAGCTGCAGCCTGCCACGAGCTGGGGCTCTTGGACAGCTTCCAGTGCCTTTCCTGTGCCAGATACAGCAGGCAGAGGTGCTCCTGCAGGAACAGAGGGAAATTAAGGGCATGATAAGGACATTGATTTAGACCTTATCAGCCTTTGCAATGACCAGCACCACTTTCTAATGACAAATCTTTCCTCTTGCAAAATAGGACAGCTCTGCCTTCTGTGGATGGCAGAGCAAGGCTTAGGCAATCTGTTGAATGTCCCGCTCAGCTCCCATCTCTCCACCATCATGTCCACCCCTCAGTTGCAACACTTGCACTTGGTTCTCACTCTGGTCCCATTCATTGTGTAGCCATGGAAATGCTGACTAAAGAAATGGGTAGGTTGGGGGCAGGAGGAGGTGCTGCCTTGTGTCCTAAGGCCCAGAATTTAGACATGAATTTCTAGTTCAAGATGGCCAATTATCCGTGTGATTTGTTGGGACAACCCTAAAAGTTCAGCTAGCACATTTTCTATTAATTGTGTAGTGGTTCTGCTCCTAACAGAAGTCAGTGATGGTTGGGACAGGTCCCTCAGATATGGTGCATTTAGCTCTCTGGTGAGAGGAGAAGATGATCCCTGATAACACCTCCTCTG
Organism: Megaceryle maxima; assembly: GCA_024605025.1. Lineage (NCBI taxonomy): Eukaryota > Metazoa > Chordata > Aves > Coraciiformes > Cerylidae > Megaceryle > Megaceryle maxima. Next base: position 30,786 of record JANHGN010026600.1, on the reverse strand, counting down.
AGGGTGTTCAGTTTATGTGGGCAAGCACAGCTGCTCCCTTTCAGGGCCGAGTACTCAGGGGAGAGCTGAGGTTACTTTTTTCAGACACAATGAACTAGACAGCAGTTGCTCCCAGAAGAGGATACTGATGTTGCCTGATTTCCAACCGGTCTGTTGTATGGTGGATTCTCTTGTCTCAGAGGTCCCATCTCTTCATTTAGGAGCACCAAGGAAAAGCCTCCTGCCTCTGCCTGCAGCAAGCCTTCACAGTGGAGGGGGGCATCTTGTCACACCGGGACAGTGGCTGAAAAAATTTGTTTCATTTGGAAGCTGGACCAGGAGACATTTGCCAGGTAGCTCAGTCAAGCCTGATGTTAAAGACACCTGAGATCTTGGTGTCCCAGTTTGTCAACGTCACAGAAAGGTTCAGTAGGAGGGAAGGCCAAGAGCAAAGATAGGGTTTGGTTTCTTGTCCCACTGCAGCCTCAGTACAAGTTTTGGATTCTTTATTTTTTTTTCTCATTTCCTGGATAAGGTAAGACAGGGTGGGCTGAAGATCCTGCAGCCATGGCCAAACAGCAGATTTCAAAGGAAAGGAGAGACCTTCTTAACTATCTGGCTGGCAGAGGCTGCACAGCTCTTCTTCAGGGACTCTGAGAGTTTATTTATTCCCTTGCTTAGAGCCTTGACAGGGTTCAGTTATAGGTAAGAAGTTCCTCTCCCAAACCTTACTCCTTTCATCTAGACTATTGTAAGAAGTGCCTACCAGTGTCCCTGAATTGTCCCAGCCATGGGGCCCAGCATTCAGGCGTGAGTGTGTTGTGATGATAATTGGATTATCTCTTTTAAATATATTTGGTTTATGATGATGAGGTTACAACTGTGAGAATAATATCAGTAGGATGGTCCTGCATCTGATTAAACCCCGTCCACTGCTTATCTCTACCTCCCAAAGGTCTTGCAGTAGATGCTCTTTCTAGATGAAATCTCTCGAGGGCTTGCACTCAGGCTATTGATGCTTATTTTCGGTGATGCCTTCTCTCTGGCCGTGCTGGAGCTCTGGCCTCCCCACCCATATCCAAGCTGGTGGATGATTAGGAAGGAAGTTGGTGTTTCCTGCTGAACAGCCTGTTCCCAACCAAGTGAGCTGCCAGCCCAGCCATCCCCCCTGTGCTTGTGTTTCTCTCTTGTCTTTTTTAACTTTCAACATAGCTGGTGACAGGAATTTGAGTCAGTGTGTGGCAGGCGGTTGCTCAGGGTTGGGAAGAATTTACCAGCAAGATTATTAGCATAGCAGAAAAATCAGATGGATTTGGTACCTGGCAGGTATGAGAGGTCTCACAGTGTTGCTGAATTTCAAAGATGCCCTCAGTGATGCTCTCAAGATGCCAGGGTGCAAAATAAAAGCTCTGAGATGCATGCACAGCAGACTTTCAGCACAACATGTACATTTAACATAGCAATCTCGTTACGTCAGCCACTCAGGAATGTGTTAGTTCCTGCATGTTCCCAAGGCATGGACATTATCGTAATTCATCTCCTGCAGGACAGATCCAGCAGATCAACATTTTGCAAAAGCTGCTCTACTGATGCAGAGGGTGTGAAAGAGATTTGAGGCGTGCGGGTTCATTTCTCCACACAGAAATACCAGTCTTGTCTATGGTGGTTTGCAAACAAATTACCAAATACCTGCTTAATGTTTTTTGGAGTGCTACACTTGAGGGGTGTGTAACTGCTCAGTTGGCCTTATGCTGCAGCAGCAGCACAGCTGAGGGGTGGAAAGCTGTTGGGAAGGTGAGTTTGGGCACTCGTGCTTTGCTGAGGGGGTTCTTGACCAGGTGACACAAAATTTCAGAGCAGTGCCAGAGCTCAACCAGGAGTCAATTGAGCAAAAGCACTCCCATGCGTCTTGGGAGAAGGGATTATTTTTGTCAGCTGAATCTTCTGCCTGTGCTCATTTTGTCTTGCTGCCAAAACGTGAACCCCTGGGGATGGGTGAAAATTAAACTGCAGTGGTGCTGTCTCACCTTTCCAAGCTCAAAATATTAAAACTGTCTTTTGACACCCCCCTGCAAAAATAACAAGGCAGAAAAAAAACACCAAAAATAAATCTCGAGCTACTCGTCTTCTTCTAGTTTGAGTCATCAGTGTGTGTTGGGCTCACTCACTTTTTCAGGGTCAGGTCTAGAGATGTTTTGGTTTTTTGTTTTCATTCTGCTGTGGTACCCAGGCTCTGTGTTTCAAGCAGCATCTTTTCTGATGGCTACACTCTGACCCCCAAATAATTGATCTTATCCTTTGAAACTGCAGAAGGGGGAAGTGATGACAGGGATTTGCTTTGGTAGCTGTGGCAAAGAAAATGGGAAGTGAGAGTCCTTGGAGAAAAAAAAATGCATTGCTGGAGGTGGTTTAGACAACATCTCTGAAAACAGTTTTAGCCTGGGACTTCCCATCAAGTGGTGGCACAGGGTAAGAATCAGTTACCTTGGGCCTGCTCTGAAGGAATTGCTTCTCCCTCCCAGAGCTTCTTCCACTGCAGTCTCACTGTCATGGTGCTGACGTTGAGGCTTGCTGAGAGTTAACCTTGGAGAGGAGATTTATGACCATTGTTATCATTATTTTGGACACGGCTTTTCCTACCAGTACATTAAAACGCTGTGAAGTGGTGTAGCTGTTCAGTGTGCCCATGAGCAATTGCAGATGGCAAATTTGCAGACCTAAAGAGGCTGATTTTGGAGCCTTTTGCTAAAATTGATTTGAAATTCTGAGTATAGTTCCACATCACCGTGGTGGGAGATTTGTCTCTGCTGGGATGGTGGCCTCTGAAAGGTAATAGGAACAGGAGGGGATTTGCTCTTTTCTGTCAGAGAATCACCTTCACCCATGTTTCTGTGCTGGCAGAGCCCTCCATTGCATACAGAATGTCACGTTCCCAATGAGGGAGTATGCCTTTGCTGAGTCCTGTTCAAGTGTTAATGGCCCAGAAAACTGAGGGAAAAAAAAGAAAATCAGGCTGTTTTGCTAACATCTTTAAAACTGACCTTTTACTTCATTGTCTTTCCTATGTTTTTTTTTTTCTTGTCAAAATTTGTTTCTTGGACACATGAAAGATGATCACTTCCCTGTTGTGACTTCAAATGTAGAAATATTTATATAGCGAGATGTAAATCATGGGAAAGCCCAGACCCATTCATGTACTGATGATACAAACCAAATAAACCTGCAGTCATGAAGAATCCAGCTGGAGAGAAAGTATTTATATCCTCTTTCCTTCTGGAGACTTCTCCTTCGGCTGCCTTGTTTGGAAATGTAATCCTCACAATTAATAAAGTCTTGCAGATATTTTATGTGCAAAAAGTCTTTGCCACAGTACCATTGCTGGAGCTGCAGGGCACAGGCAGACTGTTTAGTCTCTCCCAGAAGGGAGGCTGTGGCTGCTCTGCCCAAAGCTGGTCAGTGTCAGGAAGCACCAAAATTCAGGCCTCAGGCTGAGCATCATGCTGGTCCCTTCTTTGCGTCATGGAGTGAACACATAACACATCAAGTGTTGTTTTCTCTACCTCCCATCCCACCATTTTCCCTGGCTGGGTCCCAGTCTTGCTTAGCTCAACTCATCTCTGCTGTTTTGATTGGTGGAGACCTTCAAGATCATCGGGTCCAACTGTTAACCCGGCACTGCCAGGTCATCACTAAACCCTGTCCCTCAGCACCACATCTACACAGTTTGAAACCCCTCCAGGGATGGGGACTCCACCACTGCCCTGGGCAGCCTGGGCCAGGCCTTGACAGCCCTTTTAGGGAAGGAGTCATGTCCAACCTAAATCTCCCCTGGCACAACTTCAGGCCATTTCCTCTTGTCCCACCACTTCTTCCTTGGGAGAAGAGACTGATCCCTCCTGGCTCCAAACTCCTTTCACGGAGTTGTCATAGAATCATAAAGTGGCTTAGATTGGAAGGGACCTCAGAAATCATGTAATCCAACCTCCCTGCCATGGGCAGGGATGCCTCTCAGCTTCTCTGGGTAATCTGTTCCAGAGTCTCGCCACCCTTGTACTGAAGAACTTCTTCCTGAGATCCAGTCTAAACCTGTTCTCCTTCAGTTTTAAACCATTTCCCCCTGTCCTTTTGCTGGACACTCTTGTGAAAAGTCCCTCTCCAGCCTTCCTATAGGATCCCTCCAGGTATTGTAAGACAGTTATACATCTTACTGGAGTCTCCAGGCTGAACAATCCCATCTCCCTCAGCCTATCCTCGTAGCCCTCGTAGCCTATCCTCGTATCTCCTCGTAGCTCCAGCCCCTGGATCATCTTTGTGGCCCTCCTTTGAATTCATTCCAGCAGATTTATGTCCCTCTTACGGTGGGGACACCAGAACTGGATGCAGTATTTGAGGTGGAGTCTCATAAAAGCTGAGTAAAGGGGGAGAATCACCTCTCTTGATCTGCTGGCCACACTCCTCTTGATGCGTCCTAGGATACAGTTGGCCTTCTGGGCTGCATGAGTTCACTGCCAGCTCATGTTGAGTGTCTCGTCAGTCAACACCCCCAAGTCCTTCTCTTCAGGGTTACTCTCAACCCACTCTGTACCCAGTTTGTAATTGTGCCTGGGGTTGGCCTGACCCAGATGCAGGACATTGCACTTTGACTTGTTTAACCTCGTGCAACTTGCACTGGCCCATTTCTCGAGCCTGTCAAGGTTCCTCTGGATGGTATCCCTTCCCTCAAGTGAGTCCACCGCACCACACAGCTTGGTGTCATCAGCAGACTTTCTGAGGGTGCACTCGATGCTGTCGTCCATGTCGCTGAGAAAGATGCTGAACAGCACTGGACCCAGAACAGTTGTCGCAATCGAGAAGGTCTCCTCCGAGCCTCCTTTTGTCCAGGCTCCAGGTCCATCATCTGCTCTTCATGAGACTTGTGCTCTAGACTCTTCATCAGCTTTGTTGCCCTTCTCTGGCCCTGTTCCCGCCCCTCAATGCCCTTCCTGGGGTGAGGGCCCCAAAACTGATCCTAGGATTTGAGGTGTGGCTGAGTACAGGGGGAGGATCCCTGCCCTTGTCTTGATGGCCCCAGCTGCAATTAGCAGCCGCCTTATGTTAAACATGGCAAGTAAATTAGCACCTGAAGCGGCTTTTGTTTTGCAAGTGTAAAATACTAGGCAAGTCTGCCTGCGTCCCGCCGAAGAGGTGGGGAGTGTGCTGGCTGTTTCTCTGCGTGGACTCTGTGTCCTGCCCTGCCTGCCCGCGGGTGTATCAGTCACCTGGCAGCGCTCCTACAGCAAAGCAAGTCACCTGCCGCTGCTGGCAGTGATGGCCACAAAGGCATTGCCACCAGAAGCTCTCTGAGCAGAGGCGAACGCCGCCTTCCAAAAATAAGGCTGAGCTGTTCAGAAATCCGACCTGCACCAAAGTACCAAGTTGCCAAAGTTCGCTCCAGTGGCTCCTGCAGATTTTTAATGAATTTACATTTCTCTCTCTTCTGTTAATGCCAGCTGAGATTTGTATGGAGGTAACAAAAGTGTTTCGTTTTGCTCTGTTTTCATCAGGGATCGACCAATGTGGTTTACCAAGCCCATCACGTCAGCAGGAGTAAGAGAGGACAAGTCGTCGGGACCAGGGGTGGATTTCGAGGCTGCACGGTTTGGCTAACAGGTCTGGGTGTGAGAGCGCGGCTCCACACGTGTAACCCACTTGCATACATGGGTATGGCTTGGAGGTGGGGATTTGGGATCTGCAGGAAACGTCAGCATTCCTTGTGAACCAGGAATTGCAAAACATTTGCACGTGGGAGACACTGACACGCGATGCTGGCGCAGCAAGATGTTCTGCTTGGCAGCTGCTGCCCATAACCAATGTTTTTATGAATTTCGCAGCTGTTATCGGGCTCCTTTGAACACGTCAGAAAGCCCTAAAGGTCATGCTTGTTGTTCCCAAGTCTGTAGCTGAGGAAGCCCTGGCTCAAATCCAGCCAGTCCTTGGCAGTGAAACGTGCCCAGGGTTGTCCAAAATAGCAGGCGGATGCTTTCGTTCCGTGTCGCTGGGAAGTTTACTGGGACACGTAAGTTTGCTGTGTTTGAAGTGACCTCGTGAGCAGTGCAACAAGGCAGTCGTCTCGTCTGAAGCATAAACGCTCCCAGACAGCGAGCTGCAGTGGAGGTGATTCCTTGCACAGCCACTGCAGGTTTCTCAGGTTATTTTCATACACCTTCCAATGTGTTGCGCTTCTCTTCTGCTTTGAAAGATAAACTCACTGTTGGGCCATTAGGGGCTGCTAGAAATGACAGTTGCATTTATTTTACTCCACTAATGTTTACACAACTGTATCTTCTGCTGCTTGACCGCTTGTTTCTTTGCTAGTTGAATATTGGTATATTCTTTGGTGCTGCCAGAAGGTCTTGAAAAACTTACTTGGAAGAGCTTGTAAAGCCATTCTGATTTGCTGTCCTATCAGCTTATGTTCTAGATGTTGGATTAAAACACATTCCTGTTTTGTTCTCCTCTTGAATTTCAAAAAGAAGGCCGATGCCTCATCTGCTTTGGTGTAATTTCTGAAGCCAAAACACCAATCCAAGGCAATTTCCTTCTTTTTCAAGTATCACTCAAAAAATCTTGTGTCTCAAAGGTTTGAGCTTCTTTGACTGATGATTATTCTTTGAAATAGACAGTGATCTCCTAACTTGCTATCCATTTAATTTTAAGAGACTATATGGATGGATGTTTTATTGCAAGGACTGTCTGGATTAAATGGAAGGGGGGTTGAATGCCCTACATTGCCAGCTCAGGAGAGCTGTCAGTTAGGCTGAGTACTACAAAAAACCAAAGGCACGGCCAGCAGGATTTGTCTCCACCCAGCCAGGTTTCTTCTCCAGCACTAATATGGCTGTTCTGCATCAGATCAAAAGTCCACCTTGCCCAAGGTCTTGTCTCCATGAGTGGTCAATAGCAGGTGTTGTGCACAGGGTATAAAACCAGTCCCCAGGGCTGTTTCCTGAGACAGGTGTGGTGTTTGGAAGTGTTATCTCTCCTAAGTCAAGGTCCACTCCATCTCAAGGAGTTTTCAACAGGTGGATCCTTACCCAAGGGAAAGGAGGAATTTGGTGCTGCAGGTGCACTTGCTGATTTCTGACAAAGCCAGTAGCAAGTGGGTTTTGTGCAAGTGGATGGAGCTGGGATGGGAAGCAGCCACCACGCTTTGGATTGTTGTCTTTCTGGCTGATGATTCCAGGAGACACGGGCAGCTAAATGGGTGCTGGTTTTCTACTCAGCCATCCTGTTCCTGCTCTCGCAGATCCGTAAGTGCTGCTCCTGCAGAAGGAGGTGTCCATGGATGCAGAGGGGCAGTTGTTGCTGCTGGAGCCTGTCCCATCTCACACAGCTGCGGCAAGAACCTTTCCTTGGGTTCAGTCAGGGAGAGCAGTTCGCTGTTCATAGGGCAACAGGAGGAGGAAAGGGAAGATGTTGAGGGACTTAAAAATAGCATCATCCTTTCAAGCTTCCCCTACTTACTGGTACCTTCTTGTCCCACTGTGGCCCAGCAAGAGGTACTTTTGCAACACTGCTGGGTTGAAACCCTCCAGATGTTGGGATATAGCAGCTTTTCTCATGGCATTCCTGCCAGCCCTTCAATAAGAGAAGGGTTGGGCAGGGCTCTGTGGTGGTAACTGTGTGCTAAAAAGGTGAATCCAACTTCCCTACCTCATTCCTTCCTTAAGGCAATTTCAGGCAGGAGTTTCATTGCCAGTGTCCCAGGAGGCATTGTGTTGTGCCATCATTTTCACTCTTTCGACCTCAAACCCGAACCTCTCTTTTCTATCTCTCTAACAGGCCTTTCTGGAGCTGGCAAGACAACCATCGGCTTTGCTCTGGAAGAGTACTTGGTCTCTCATGGCATCCCTTGTTATTCCCTGGATGGTGATAATGTTCGGCATGGCTTGAATAAAAACCTGGGTTTCTCGGCTGGGGACCGTGAGGAGAACATCCGGCGCATTGCAGAGGTGGCCAGGCTGTTTGCTGACGCTGGGCTCGTCTGCATAACCAGTTTCATTTCTCCTTTCGCGAAGGTAAAATCACAGCTTCATATTCCATTCTTTACTGGGCAGCCTTGATCTCATGGTTGTTCTTAGGGAAGAGAGATTTACATAGAGGACTTCCCACTTGTGCCATCAGAAGCTTCTTTTAACTTCTTCTCTATTCTTTCGTAAAATACCACCGAACTGCACGCAGTCAGTACAGATTTCTGGAGGGCGGTTTGGTGTATCTGTATTCCTATATCTATACATTCAACATCACAGATCGATTAAAAGCCAAGAGAAGTTTAACATCTCCTTGCTCATAAGGAGGCAGAAGAGGCATAGAAACAGTAGCCTGGCACAGCGTGATCGGTGAAGAGGGATTCTTCATGGTTTGGATGGAAAAAGCTGAAAACAGATCAAAACTGCAGATTTTTTTTTTTTTTTGAAGTATCTGTAACAAAAAGGAGGGAGGGGAGATGAAAACCCCTTACTGGAATCAAGGTAAATTTAATAAATCTACACAGAAACAAATTACTTTAGAGCACAAGTCTTGTGAGGACCAGCTGAGGGAACTGGGGTTGTTTAGCCTGGAGAAAAGGAGGCTCAGGGGAGACCTTCTCACTCTTGACAACTCCCTGGAAGGAGCGACAAGGAACAAGCAATAGGACAAGAGGAAAGGGCCTGAAGTTGTGCCAGGGGAGGTTTAGGTTGGACGTGAGCAAAAATTTATTCTCCAAAAGGGCTGTCAGGTCCTGTCCCAGGCTGCCCAGGGCAGTGGTGGAGTCCCCATCCCTGGAGGGCTTTAAAAGCCATGGAGTTGTGGTGCTGAGGGACATGGTTTAGTGGTGACCTGGGAGTGCTGGGTTAATGGTTGGGCTTGATGATCTTGAAGGCCTCTTCCAACTAAAATGATTCTGTGATTCTGTGAATTCCAGGACACATCATATAGTAGGAGGGCGCTTGCTGCAATTCAACACGCACAATTTTCCTGTCTTCCTTCTAACAGGATCGTCAAAATGCACGGAAAATTCATGAGGCAGCTGGACTTCCTTTCTTTGAAATCTTTGTAGATGCTCCTCTAAATATTTGTGAAAGCAGAGATGTGAAGGGTCTGTACAAAAAGGCAAGAGCTGGAGAGATCAAAGGTATGTAAGTGTGAGCCCTTCTTTTGCCTTTTGCTTTCTGAAGCACTGGGTAGCTTGCTGCAGCTCTGTACCTAGAGGTGGGTTACTAAGGGCTCTTTGTAGTAGTTGGGAGTGTCCTGTTTCCCTAATATTGTTGTCAGAAGTGTCACCTGTAGTACCCAGTATGGCTGAATGCTCGCTGGTTGTTTGTACAGCTTTCTGGCTCTAGGGCACCAAGTATTACATTAAATAAATTTAATTTGGGTTTAATTGTCTGCAGGATTCACAGGGATTGACTCAGAGTACGAGAAGCCTGAATCTCCTGAACTGGTGTTGAAAACAAACATTGCTTCAGTGTCTGAATGTATTCAGCAGGTTGTGGAGCTCCTCCAAACACAAGTAGGTCATTTTTATGCCACTGCTGCCAGCAGCTGGTAAACCTGCTTTTGGGTACTGAGTTTTTGGTGTGCACTGAAAAACCACCATGTTATTTCCAATTGCTGTCTGTCTCTCTTCCAGAACATTGTCCCCCATGGCTCAATTAAGGATGTTCTTGAGCTGTTTGTACCTGAAAATAAACTCAGTAGTGTCCGAGCTGAAGCAGAGATGCTGCCATCCGTAGAGATCACTAAGGTATCGTCACGTGCGGGGACTGTGCTGTGTTTTGCTCATTAATTAGCTGTTGGAAGGGTAGAAGCTTTGACAGGGATGTTGCTAGAAGGGGCTCTGTTCTGCTAGTGACTGTGTCCTTTGGTGGCTGTGGTTTATAGCGAGCTGAAGTGTGGTCCTGATGCTCAGCTACCTCCTGCCCTGTGTGTCCACCCTGTGCTGTAGCAAGCCAGGGCTGTCAGTCTCCTTTGTTGTGTTACTACAGCCCCACAAGCAGTTGGGCTGTGAAAGTACGTGAGCTTTTAAAAACCCAAACCACCCCCACCCCTCTCAGCTTTCTCCCCCTTTACAAATGTCCTATATTTGAAGTAAAGCAAATGAGAGCGCTGTTGGGGCAGAAGGGAAGGAGAAGCAGCCTCCAAGCATGCCCCGGTGACAGGACTGCCCTTTGGGTTTGTTTTGCAGCTGGATCTGCAGTGGGTACAGGTGCTGAGTGAAGGCTGGGCCACTCCACTGACCGGCTTCATGCGTGAGGCAGAGTACTTGCAAGTGATCCATTTTGGCACCCTGCTAAATGGTACGAACCCCCACGCTTTGCATTCATCACACTGGCTGGCAAGGTGCTGCAGGATGCCGTGCTCACCCCGCGGCATCTCCGCAGGCAGCCCTACAGAAGAGCTCAGTGCTCGGCCCTGTCACCTTCCTCCCTCTCCCCTCCTCTCCCCTCCTCTCCCATGTGAAATATGAGGGCTTGAACAGGAGCGTTGGGTGCCAGGAAGCCGTGCTCCATAATACCCCAAAGGGTACAAAAGGTGGTGGATTTCACCATGCTGTAGCTGGGGCCCTGAGTCCCAGCTTCCATGTCTCTCACGGTGCTGATCAAACATTTTGGGAGCCATCGTGTAGCTCATTTCATGCCCAATTATACCAGGGTAAATAAAGGTGCAAACCCAAAGCCAAGTAAGTCTGGAGACTGCCAGGTGGAGTTTGAGGTGGGAGGAGAAGGCAGCTTTTCCTTGGAGACAGGAGCAGACCCTGATCTCACTTTTTTTCCCCCCTGTTTTCCTGCTTATCCATTACCATAACTTGAAATAAATCAAATTTATCTGTTCAAGATAAATCTGAGCAAGATGTTAGAGGTGCTTCATTCCTGGAAAGGACAAAGAGTATTCAGGCAGCGACCATCTACAGCTGAGACCATGGTGGTAAATACTTCTGTCCAGTTTCTCAGCTGTAGGTGCTGTCACTGTGACTTCTTGTGCATGTAAGGCTCTCCCTTTGGGTTTTGTAGACCTGAGAGCAACCTCTGGGATTTGGGATCTTGGGGAGCAAGTCCCTTTGAGTGTTGTCCTCCTTCTAGAAGATCCCATGGTCTTGCAGGACACTGACTTGCTGCTGTTGTTGGGATATGGGCACCGTGCAGCAGATGCAAAGCTCAAGACTGCTGGCTTTGGACCAGAGGAATGTCTTGGGGGTGGCTTCTGCTTTCAGACACGTAGCCTTTTACCCCCCTTGCCTAGTGTGCAAACAGTGTTCAGAAGCACATGTCCTTGTTATCGGAGCCCATCTGATCTGTGGTCTTTGAGCTGCCTGTTCTGCCTGACAAGATCACAGAGGTGCCCTGTAGTGACCATGTTGCTCCAAAGTCCCACATTTTGTGCTGGAGGCTCATCTCAGCGAGCATCTGGTTTTCGGTGCTCCCCCAAAAACTATCAGCATCACTGAGCACAGCTCCTCTGGGGTCTGTGTGCATATGTTCAGGATTTGTAGAGCTCCCAGGAGGTCAGGGACAAAACCAGCACACTGGCTTTTGAGGGGGATGAACTCTCCAGAGGAAGCTCTTTGTAGTAGAGGGCATCAACATTGGTCCTCAGTCCACCTTGTCTCCATGGAGGTCTCCAAATTCAACATCTGTGCAGTCAGGCCTACAGGGCCAGGAAGGAGAACACCCCTTGTTTGCTTGGATAAGCTTTAGGAAACAGTGGAGGGTTTCTGTCTCATGGTGCCAAGGCTGGGATGTGGCATTGCTGAAGACAGGTTTGAGGCTGGTCTTTCCAGAGTCTTTGGTCCAGCCCTTTTGTCCTGGGGTGCAGGTGATGTTTTTGGCAGCTCCAGATGTGCCTGGAAGGGCTGCAACTGTTTTGGTGGACTTGTGCAAATTAGTGCTTCTCATGCTTGGACTTAGAGCAGTAAATCTAACCATGATACTACCAACAGTTGGGTGGATGAGGTGCTTTGTGTAGGGGTGTGATGGCCTCCAGTAAGAAAGGGGGATCTGCACATTGTAGGGCAGCAGGAGTGCTGCAGAGTCTCCCGTGCTCTGCCCGATGCGTGCCTCAGTCGGGACCTGGTGACGGCAAAAGCAGAGTGGCCATACATTGCACCCAGCTGATGCGACCCGTGTTGGACAGGGGAGCACCAGAGGCTAGAGCAGGACCGTGGAGACAGCGGCCGGTGGAGAACTGCTTGAGGTTGAGCAGTGCTTGCCAGAGGTCTTAAGTGGGTGACTTTGAAATGGCTACTATAACTGGGGCCTGTGAGAGTTAATTATCTTAATTGTGTTTGTATTCTCCCAGGAAGGAATCGCTCTGTAGCTGGTATGTATATAACTGCTCTTAGGTTGTACGGAAATTACTTCAATTTAGAATGTTTTGCTATAAAGTGATTTTTCTGAGATTAAAAAAAGAAAAGAGGAAATGATTAAGAATAGACATGGCCACAGTCTGTTTATGATTCTGCTGGTTATGAAGTAGCATGACACACCCTGTGTCCTACTGACTGGGCTTCACAGAAATCCCACTCGTGTCATTTTGTAATTACCTTCACTGGCGTGATTGATTTTAACAACTCTGCGTCTCGCCTTTGGAAATGGAGCGTGGAGATCCTCAGCTTCAGCATCATTTGTTGGTTTCCTAATTCAGCTTTTTCCACACTGACTTCATTGACTGATCACTGGTTAATACAATTTATGAAGTTGATATTGATTGGTTCCCATGGGACTATAGTTGTGATTACTCGTGAAGTGCTTGAAAATTGCTGTATTGTAGATGAATGTCACAAATTAAAAGTAAATGCAAACATTTTAATAAAGATCAAACAAACCCCAAAAATCTACCCCAAAAAAATCCTCAAATTAAGACTCTCAAGGGTCCAAAATTATTTCAGTCAGATTAGAACAAATTGAATCGGTGATTTTTTCGTTCTTGTTTGTGAATGGAAGCCCACAGGAAAGGCTGATTCTTCTCTATTAATACCAGGATATTGAAGGATAAATGGGAGGACCTTAGTGGAGAACTGGAAATTGGGGAAGTGGGGGTAAAACCAAGATGACTCCAAGATATTTAGGGACAACACTGAAATTAGAAACTGCCCATGCAAATGTAGACTCGCTGTGTACACACAGAAAATAGATTAACAAAGGACTCTGCAGAGATATAAAGGAGGAGGAGTAACAGAATATACAGATAAACTGAAGAAAACAAGAAACAAAGTGGAGTGTGATGGTGTTTTTTCCCTGTTGGAAGAGGCAGTTCAGGAGGTGTCCAGGGAACACCAAGCTGGAGCGGGCTCAACAGAGGCCGTTCTCCTCGTGGAGGAGGTAGGGCTTATATCCAGGGTTGCATTTTCCAAGTATGTTTAAATTTTTCAAAGATACTTTATAACAAGCTAACTGGAGAAGAACCAGTCTTTCCAGGGAGATAGAGAGTACAGAAAGTCATGATGTGTTCCTGGTGTCTTTGAGACATCTCTGGTCCAAAGATAAGGATCTTTCATATTTCACTAAAATTGCTATTTATTAAAAGTACAGGAAAAAAATGGGAGAGTGAATAAATTTACATGACTGATGGTGAATCCTTGAGCTAGTTCTGGAAAATCTGTCTCTCCAAAGGAGAACGTGTGCCTCGGAAAACCTCTGGTTACTTGGTGCCAAAAGCTGAAGGACATTTAAATCCTCCCCCTCTCTTGCCAGACGGTGTTGTCAACCTGAGCGTCCCCATCGTGCTGCCAATCTCCACAGAGGACAAGGAGCGGCTGGTGGGCTGCGAGGCACTGGCGCTCAGCTACATGGGGCGGAGGGTGGCCATCCTGAAGAACCCTGAGTACTTTGAGCACCGGAAGGAGGAGCGCTGCGCCCGTGTCTGGGGCACCACCTGCGCCAAGCACCCACATGTCAAAGTAGGTTTGTCCTCAGCTGCTCTGGGAAATGTGGCCAGGGCAGGAAATGCAGGCAGGGGCTGGAGATCTGAACCTTTCCAGGGTTTTGAGCACCAGGGGTATCCTATCTGCTCTCCAAGGCTCACTCCTTGTTGGGAAACATCATGTCCCAAGCAGGCAGAACTGAATTTTTAAGCTCGAAAAAAAGCTGCGCTTGCTGCTGAACAGGAGCATCAGGTACCCAGCACAAGCTTAAAGGGAAGATGGGTGCACTGCTGAGGAGCTGCTTCTTTCACCTTCACCATTGTGCTTGCATCCGAACGCTTTCAGTATGACCACCAATGTAGCCCCCAAAGTTTCCCTGCGCTTGGGCTGTGATGATCTCAGTGGCGCTGCCAAACACTCATGCTGCAGATTGCCCACTCGTGCTCCTTTAGGTACATTCTACTCCTCCATTTGGATGTTTTGTACAAGGGCACAAGAGTTTTGCAGCTTGTCTCTTCCTGCTTACTCTCTGGCAGTACAAAGAACATCAGTCTGTAGAAGGGGAGAACTCCAGGTTGCACCAAGTGACTTGAGTGGTCTGCTTAAAAAGGCTAAAGCTGTGTTAATTCTTTTCCCCTACCTTAAAACACCTCTTTTAATTCAGCAGCAGTTGCTCACCTTGTAACAGGCTTATTCCTCCTGCCTATTGCCAGGAGGAAAGAGCAAAGAGCGAGGTGAAGGAAGGTCTGGTGCCATGTTATAGACCTCCGGCTGCCAGAGAAGAGCCCAGCACCAAGCTGGGCACCGTGGTAGGGACTTGGTGGCTGATGCTTCACTTTACAGGGTTGTGCCTCTCATGACATTCAGTTCACGTGGTCACTGTGCTGAACAAGAAGGGAAGATTGTCCTGCCGGTGGGGTCACGCCTAACACTTTTCAGAGGAGACTGAGAAAGGGAAAAGGAGATATTTTACTGTCCCCTCCATAATGCATGTGCACATAATTCACAGATGGTGATGGAGAGCGGAGACTGGTTGGTTGGTGGAGACCTCCTTGTACTGGAGAAGATCAAATGGAACGACGGGCTGGACCAGTACCGCCTGACACCGCTCGCTCTCAAGCAGAAGTTCAAAGAAATGAATGCTGGTGAGTGTCCTGGGTTAACACCCGTGACACAGCTCTTCTTGCCCTGCCTGGCACCGGGAGATGTGTGTGATCTGTGATTACTTGCTCTCAAACTCACAGCACTTGCCAAATTGCTTGTGTGCTCCCAGAATGGGACTATTTCTGTGGGGTGAGCAGTAGGATGAGTGCAGAGCGTGGCCCAAAACATAGCGTGGGGTCTCCTTGCTTAAGGATGGTGCTTGTGATGAGTTGTGTCCTCAGAGGGCCTCTCCAAGCATGGAAATGGCAGGTCAGAGCCTTCCTTTCTTCATCTCAGCCATTTAAAGCCCTGAGCTGATGTTCATGGCCTTCATACGTGGGGGACAGCTCAGGTGTCATCTCCAAGCTGTTTATCCCAGCAGGCTGGCAGGTGTCAGATGCCTACCCTCACTATGGGGAGAGAGTGTTGACCTTCCTGAAGGTGCCATCGAGCTTGGAGAGGTGGCAAGGTCACTTAGGAAGTAAGGGAACTCGGTGGAGGTGTCCAGTGGTATGTAAAAACATTGTCTGAGAGCTGACAGGATTGAAATCATCCCCAAAGGAAGAATGTCTGATGAAAATAAACTTGGCATAGCAATGGAGAGGCGTTGTATGAGCACAGAACACTTACCTGAGGTATTTAAGGCCTCACTCACGTGAAGATAGGACACACATCTTACGACGCATCTTTTACGACTGCATCAAAATGTAGAGTGGAAATGAAGCTGCAGGGTCTGATGGTCAACACAAGCCTGTGACCCTCTGAATTTTTCCCTTTTAGATGCTGTCTTTGCATTTCAGCTGCGCAACCCTGTCCACAATGGGCACGCCCTGCTCATGCAAGACACACGGCGCCAGCTTTTGCAGCGGGGTTACAAAAACCCCGTGCTTCTCCTACACCCCTTGGGTGGGTGGACCAAAGACGATGATGTCCCTCTGGAGTGGCGGATGAAACAGCATGCAGCGGTGCTGGAGGAGCAAGTCCTGGACCCCAAGTCAACCATCGTTGCCATCTTCCCCTCTCCCATGCTCTACGCCGGCCCCACGGAGGTAACGCAGCCATCAGCCGCTCACCGTGACAAGGCGTGAAGCCCGTCCATGGGTTTGCCTGCTACCAGCCTGCCCGCACAGCTCCCCACGGCCACAGGGAAGGGAGTCAGCAGCCGTTGCCTGCACTGTTACTTCCATCCGTGGTTCACCTGTTGCTTGCTGCACAGCCGTCTGCCAGCACAGCTCTGCTCTGTGGGCTGCTGCATTTCCACAAGCTGTGTGGAGAGCTGGGGAGAAGGGGACTAGAAAGGGACTTAGCCGCTGCGATGTTTTTCTCTGTTGGGCAGGGACATTCAGTTATTTTATTCCAGTGTTTTCCCTTCTGTCCCTAAATTGATGGGATGAAAGCGGTAGATGCTGCACCTCCCCTGAAGGAGGAAGAAGGGGGGTGAGTGAGCAGCCTTTGCCTGTGCGGGGCTGCAGGGCCAGTGGGCACTGTCTTTGCACGTTCAAAAAGCAAACTGCTACCTCCACTTGCTACCAGATTGGAACGAGACCAGTTCCCACCCCCAGTGTTTCCCTTGAGATACACGTCCTTAGGAAAACTGTGATGTTGCATCAGGTCCAAGCAGTGGAAGATGAGTCTGGGCGGCCCAGTCGCTGTGAGGAACTGCAGCAAGGGTGGATCACCAGGATCTTTTCTGCAGCCCAAGGCAGGTGGCTCATTTGCTGCTCAGCCCTCAGCCAGTGCTCCTTGTGTCTCCTTTGCAGGTGCAGTGGCACTGCCGAGCTCGCATGATTGCCGGGGCCAATTTCTACATCGTGGGGCGTGACCCTGCAGGCATGCCTCACCCCGAGACCAAGAAGGACCTCTACGAGCCCACACAGGGAGGGAAGGTCCTCAGCATGGCTCCAGGCCTGACCTCGGTGGAAATCATCCCCTTCCGGGTTGCTGCTTACAATAAACTGAAAAGGGCCATGGATTTTTATGACCCGAAAAGGTAACGCCAGCAGCAGTGCTGCTGTTTCTTCGGCCCACGCAGTGCATGCAGTTTGCAATTGCATCTGGGTTGCAGCTTGGCAGGGGAGAGGGAAAAGCAGCTGGTGTTCCTCTTAAGGAGAGGAATGGGGAGGGAAGGACCTGTGAAATCCACCTGCATTCCCCTCCAAGAGGTGACATGAGGTCAAGGACGGGTCTCATGAAACTGAAGATCTATCTGTCTTTGTAGCTGCCAGAGAGTTTAAGAAATGCAGTGTGGGGACTGAGTGTCAGTGGAAATACAGCCCCTCCCAGCTGGAGAGGTGCGTTAGGTACAACTCCGGCTCCTCTCGAAGGAGGAACCCCATTGCTGCTGATCGCAAATGCGGGTGTGAAGCCGCAGAGAGCTGCCGCCGGTGCCAGGAGGTTTCCAGCCATGTGCCTGGCACGGCAGAAGAGCCGCGCCGGGGATGACTCGAGCCAGTTGCGATGACTTCACCACCGTCTCTGTTTTGTGCAGGCACAATGATTTCGACTTCATCTCAGGAACGCGTATGAGGAAGCTTGCTCGTGAAGGTGAAAACCCGCCAGACGGCTTCATGGCCCCCAAAGCTTGGAAAGTCCTAACCGAGTACTACCAGTCGCTGGAAAAAAAGAATTAACACTACTCCTCCTCCCTAGAAATACTTGTATTAAGAGTGAGCAATGATTGATTTATTCCCTATGACACAGATCAGTTACGTGGCATTTCCAGCACGCTGACTGGAGGATTTTTTTACCTGGGTCAGAGTGGTTTTTAATAATCAGAAATACTTTGAGCCTGGTCCTTCTCCCCTTGAAGCTGCTGGGAACATCCCCATGGAGCTGGAAGGGAAGGGCAGCCAGGCCCTTCATTCCCAGCTGAGCACAGCTGCAGGAAGCCCAGCACGGCATCTGGACAGGGATCGTTCTGCTGCCCCACTGGCCCCGGTGCAGAGCTGGGGCCTTGGCACCAGGATAAAAACATGCCTGTCCCTTGCATGGAGCAGAAATGAAGAAGTGCCTTTCTGCTACCCCCTCGCCCAGCACTTCCTGAAGAGGTGGCAGCAGCCACTGAAGCGAGGAGCAGTCACAGCTGCCGGGGTGGGAGAGGGAAGTGGGCACTTGATGTTTGGATCCAGTCACCGCCCTCCAGGTTGTGCCTTAGACAATTTTTGCTAATGAACAGTGGGATTTTTTAACAGCATTTTTTTTTTAAAAGGATTTTTTCTAATCATCTTTGACCATCACCAGCTCCTTGTGGCCGAGACAATGTCTCACTGTTCTTTCTTGCCTCCTCCTGCCTGACATCTCCAGTCAAGCAAAACCTCAGCTGAGCGTTACTGGTGCTCCCAGTTCAGTTTTGTGTGGGGACTCTGCCATGGCGATCGCAGCGGGGCGGGCCCGCAGGCTGGGGAAGCTGTCCTGGGAGGCACCGTAAAACCCAGGAAATACCTGAGATCAGAGACCAATCCATCTGAGGGCAGCACGCAAAAAACTGGGGATGCTGTTGACGTGCTTTCGTTGGTATCCTTCCACCTGGCAGGGTCAGGTCCCCCTCTCCTCTGCCCCCCCTTCTCCCGTCCGAAAGGTGACTTAAAGGCAAAACAGCAAAATCAGAGTGTTAGGTGGAGCCAAGCAGCTGTAACCAGTAAACTGGGTGAGAGATGGCCCAAGCGCTTGCCCTCATCCATACTGGTAGCCCTGTGCGTGTACAGGTGATGGGACTTTACTTTGCGGGATGGTGACACTGGCTCCAGCTGGAGGACAGATGGGAATGGCCGAAAAGTCCTTGGGTCCCACTCCAGGTGTGTGCTGTGCTGCTCTGCTGTGCAAGGGGTGACGGTGCTGAGCCGAGAGCCAGTGGCTGGTGCTACTCCCACCTCTGGCTGGTGGAAAGTTACTGCAGCCCTTAACCTTCTGGGGCTTTCCCCCACTCTCACATGGACTTTGCCGCTGTGTGTGAGGCTTTTCCACTGACTGGCAGCTCTTGCAGTGACCTCCACTGGAGCTGAGCAGCACGACGAAGCTCCTCCTGGCCCTGTCTGTGTCTCACCCGGAGTGCATCCTGCTGGGACCTGTGCACATCATGGTGGCTGAGGGTTGGATGTGAGGCCCTGCGTGGCTGGAAGTCCCTCACCTGCCCACCTGCCTGCACCTCAGCATCCTGCCCCCCATCAGCAGAGGCTTTCCCAGGGCAGAGGCTCATCCTGCGTCCCCGCTGTGCCTGCTCAGCTGTTAGGGGTTGTTTTTTTGGGGGTGAGGGAAGACGGCTTTGCACTTGCCAGTTAGTGCAACAACCTGAATTGATGATTTTTGTACTCAGCCTTTTTCAGACACCCAAAGGCCAGTCAGAATGTGTTTCAAATGTAATGGAAATAGCATTCTCCTCTTCTTGTGCTTCTGTTTTAATTCCAAATGGATCTATGCTCAGTAAAAACAATCATGCTTCCACTTGTAACTTAGGATAGTGAGCTACACCACGAGCTAAAACCTGTTTTGCTGTGGCCATGGTACAGTGTCACTCCAAGACTACGTATGTGATTGGGAATACTTTTGAAAAAAAGAAGTCTTTTTCTGTTAGTCAGCTGTTCTGGGGTTGGGGTTTTTTTGATAAATTTTTTTAAGTATTTGGAGCAAAGAGTCCAAAGCTCTGTTATATACCTCAAGAAAAATGCTGCAACCCCCATGGTAGTAGCTGAAAGCACACAGACATCGGTGCCTTTTACACTCGGGCCCTCTGGCAGGGACCTGGGAGACAAAAGCAATACTCCCATTCTGATTGCAATATTTGACCTTTTTTAAGTAGTGAAATAGTCCCGTTGCCTCAAAGTAGTCAAATGGTTTAAAAAAAACCCACAAACCCTGCAGTAAATCCAAATGGTTGCAGCAAAACACAAATGTTGTATTAGCCTTTTAAGATAGCATAGTGTACTGATTACCTCTGATTAAAATAGAGTATGTGGACTAGGTTTTTTATAGTGTATTTATTAAAGACATGAGACTGGAATTTGTACCTCAACTGATGCATCTCATGATTTAATATATTCTGAACTTGATATTCTGCTATAAAACACTCACTTTTAGTACAAATAAATATTTATACATGTAACTAACTCTTGCTTTGTGATTTTCTGGAGGAAAAAGACAACCGTGTTGTTCACTGGAGGCTGTGACAGGTCTGTAGCAGCAGAAGACCACCCCCTCCCATTCCAGCCTTGCACACTCAGCAAGGCTGACCGTGGAGCCTGTGTCCTTTTGGAAGCCTCAACAAATTTACCGTTTCTGCTGTCTGGACTGTGTAGCATTGAACAAGTCCCATTTAACAAGCACAGTAAGTGTGCTGCCTGGGCTGCCCCATGTTTCTGTGCTGTTCAACCAGTGCTTAAGCACCTTCTGCCTGCTAAAACCCTGCAGAAATAGGGGGTGATGTAAAGGAGGTGGGGGGCTCAAAGAGCATCCACCCCGAATGTGTCCCAGCTGCCTGTTCCCTTGAGATGGGACTGGAGACCACTCACTGCTGGCTTGCACCAGCCTCTGCTGTGGCATCAGCTCACCCTGCCAGGGATCCCAGCACCCCAGGCATCCAGAGCCATCCCCTGTAGCACCCCAGGCTTCACCCTTGGCTACCAAGCTGCCACATCCCAGGGTTCCCAAGCACCTGCCAGGGAAAAGATGCCCTTGTCCAAGGCAGTCTCCAAAACAAAACAAAAGGCAGTATTTACAGAACCGAAATGCAGACACAGGAGTGAAGGTTACAGAGAACACATCAACAAAAGCACTGAGGAAACAAACACCACGTTTATTTACCTGTCACTTAAGACTACTCCAAAGGTTTCTGTTTGCACTGCAGCATCAGACTGGCAAGATCAGCTGCTTTACAGCTCAGGGACAATTTAGATACGGTCCATACATGACTGCTACAGCCAAACAGGTTTTAAACACATTATTTGCCTGGCAGGAATGCCTGTGCCTCTTCCTGACAGAGAATTCAACCTTAAACCCCAAGAAAGACCCATTTCAGATGAAAATTTGTGTTACAAGTGGAAGCTCAGTACTGGAGACTGGAGCAGCCTCAGCCCACACCTGTGAAACAATGCTCGGGTTGAGTGGCTGGCCCTAGAGCCACAGGAGAAGGGCTCGGATTGTCCCCGCGCTAAGGAGAGGCAGGATTAAAGGGGTGAGGAGCCTGCACCAAAGCACTGGAGACAGAGAATTAGAGCAGCCCCATTCCTGTAAAGCATGCCACTCCTTCTAGCAAGCCACCAGGAGGGTCTGTGCTCGGACAAGGATTCCCCAAGCAGCATCAGGAGTGGTCAAGTATGGGAAAGTCCTTGGAAAAGTGGAAATTATACTCCATCTGCAGGAACTGTGGCCAGGGGTAATTAGAAATAACCCCTTGTGCCTCTTCAAATCAGCCCCTTAAGCCTCCAGCAACACATCACAGGCACAAAGTAAAGGCAGCGTGCGAAGAGATGGGATTTTGGAGAAACACACAAAAAGGAGAGACAAGAGAATGCCCCAGGTATCTGCAAGCAGTCAAAGAGTTTGCTCCTATTCCCCTGTGCTCAGTTTGACATTCAAACTCACTGGAGGACACACTTCACGCTTACTCAACTAAAACCAATCTAGACTGTGTTCTTCAGCTGCTTGCACTCACTCTCTACCGGTCAAGTAGGGAGCACCCTGGAAAAGGAGGTGCAGGATGAGCTGCATTATTGCACCAGCCTGACACTGCTCAGGTGTGACAACTATGAAGGAGCTGTGAGAACTTCAGAGTCACAGCAGGCACTGAAAACAAAGCAAACAGCTGGAAAACTTCTGGTTCATGCAGGTCAACCCTCTGGAGAAAGCAGGTTCCGGTAAGTAGCACTATTTGCACGTTCCATTTTAAGGCTGGTCCTTGAACCTGGGCTCTCCCAGAGCCAGCCTTGGCTTACATCACTGTTCTCCACCCTGTCACTAACAATGCAACATGTGGGATTAGCATTCCACAGCTCAGACCTCTGAGATGGCCACGGCCCCCTATTACTGGGGTGCCTGATTTCCGATATCCTTGGGTTAGAGCAACAGGCATTTACCAGACTTCTTTTGCCATATCAAAAGGCAAAGCAATTATTAATTTACTTTTAAACCCCTTTGTTCAGTACAGAAGTAGATGGAATTGGGTCAAGCTCCAAGCTACTGCAGCTGGTGCATTACACAAGCAGCGTGCCAGATCAAAGGGCAGCGGTGAGAAAGCTGCGCTGCACGAGAACTGGCACCAGCACCTGGCGCTGTACAACAGCTGGCTACAGGTCTCTATCTTATTATTTGCAGTGCATTTCATTTCACAGCATCATCTCATTTTTGGTGCTTCCTCTCCCTCGAGAGCTGGCAGAGTGGAGATGCAGTGTAACACACGGGGGCTTGGAGCAATTCCCAGTGCGTATCTGTGTTGAATTAGTGCACAATTCATAATATTAAAAGAAGGAAAAAAAAAAAAATCAGGTTATTGAAAATCCACTGACAGTAACTTGACCAAAACACTTTTGCCACTCACATTTTTAACCCTTTGCCTTTATCTCTACAGAAAGTTAACATGAATTTACTAAAACTGTTACCAGCAAGTACAGCAGAACATCACTAAATCACACTTACGAACCTAAAAACCATTCCCTTCTCTTCAGTTTTTCAGATTGGAGTGTGGGACGGAGCAAACCCTCACCAAAGGGCTCCTGCGCCTCAGAGCTACGCGTACGACGGTTCGTGGTACAACACCACCGAGCGGCCGCGGGGCTTCCAGAGGAGAAGCAGCAGCCAGCCCTCCTTACAACGCACGACGGAGCGGGAAGCCCTGATTTCAGAGAGCTTATAGTACGTGGGGCTTTATGACAGACCAGTTAAGATTCTACTCTAATTAGCTGCATCAGGGGAAAAAGTAAATCCAGCATTCATTTAAAAAGCCTCAAAAAGCAGAATTCATACAAAATGAAAAGTATTCAAACATTTTTACAGTAGTTTACTATCTTTACTACATGGCACCAGATTTCAAGTGGTCATGTGAAAGGAAAACCAGTAACACTTCAAACTTGGCCTAGAAGTCACTCTAGAAGCAGAATCCCTATCTCCAGAGTTGCTGCTAAAAGGAAGAACTAAATGTGAATTGAGTGTCGACCAATCTTTAATCTATACATCTTCTGGTTTGGTTTGTTTCGGTAAGTAGAAAAGATTTTTCCATACTCGGGTTATCTACAGATTATGTCTATATATAAAAAAATGTGTGGATATATACATTTGATACATACACACACACTCATACATATATACACGAACTGGTCTCGGGGGGTCTCCCCTCCCCAGCGGCGACCCGCTGAACCCACGCACCACGTCAGAACCCCTTTAAGGCTACACAGTGTATTGATTATGGGACAAGACACAGGCAGCTGCTCTTGGTCTGGGCTATAATTGTTCCACTTCAAGATGTATTGTTACGCTTCTAGTTGCGTGCGACAAAGTTTCAATAACTTAGAATTTGTTGTATAAAAACAATTCCAGAAACAGAACTCCCTTATTCACGGAACATCCCCACTCCCACCCCCTGACATTGGCTTTGCTAAGTGATTACCGAGGTCAAACTATATCATGTCAGAAACTGCAAACGCACTCTTCTGTCTTAATCTAAACTAACATGCATCAAAACGTTCTGCAGCGTGGCATCCTTCGACCTTCGCATCTTCTCAATTGCCCTGTGGAGATCCTGCTGCTGCACAGGCCGAATTTCATCTTCGTCATGGCTTTAAAAGAAAGAGAGAAAGAAAAAAAGTAAGATAATGATTCACCAGGTACCATGTAACAGCTGCTCTAACACCAGGAGGTGATCACAGGATGCGGAGCCAGCATCACACCGGAAACACGCCCCTGTCCACACACCTGCTACAGGTGAGTACAGGAGACGAGCAGAGTTACACACACGCCACAGCGTTGCCAGCACGTAAACCTGGTAATGCAGCACAGGAATATCCCTTGCTGGTTTGTGCCACCTCAAGCTCAATGTCTTATTTTCATGACCAAAATGAATAAAGGTCAGACCAGTGCTGGGCTCCCCAGTTCAAGAAGGACAGGGAACTGCTGAAGAGGGTACAGCAAAGGGCTACAAAAGTGATTATAGGACTAGGACGTCTCCTTTGTGAGGAAAGTCTGAGGGAGTTGGGTCTTTTTAATCTGGAGAAGACTAAGGGGGGAATCTTATCAATGCTTATAAATACTTAAAGGGTGAATGTCAAGACAACAGGACCATTCTTTTTTCAGTGTTGCCCAGTGACAGGACAGGAGGTAATGGACACAAACTCAAACATAGTAAGTTCCATCTAAACATCAGGAGGAGCTTCTTTACTTTGAGAGTGACAGAGCACAGGAACGGGCTGCCCAGAGAGGCTGTGGAGTCTCCCTCTCTGGAGACATTCAAAACCTGCCTGGATGTGTTCCTGTGTGACCTGATCTAGGTGAACCTGCCTTGGCAGGGGGTTGGACTAGATGATCTCCAGAGGTCCCTTCCAGCCCCTACAATGCTTTGATTCTGTGTAGGTAACTCAGTTGTTGTTAGGCGATTTGCCAAGAAAAAAAAAAAAAGAGAACTGCTTTTCATGAATCACAGGGTGTTTCTAAACCATTAAGAATTTGCTGTTTAACTCAGACAATACAAGGTAACAACTGGACAGCGAGTAGCACCAGGAGCATTTGTAGCCACTGTAACTGTCAGACTGAAGATACATACGTCTCTTCTTCACAGGCTGAATTAACGTATTCCCTGACGCAGAGAAGGGCTGCGTCCCGGCACATTTCTTTCAGGTCGCTGCCTGAGAAGCCATCGGTCTCTTTAGCAACTTCCAAGAGATCGACATGCCTGTCCACCTGTCAGAAAATAAAGAGGTCACAACGTGAAAACTCTGAAGTCATTTATGTTGTTCACCAAGGACAAGAAACAGTCACCTCCAGGTATTTTTACCTGCCCTAAGAAGACCTTTTTCAGTCTTGACTTTTTTTTTGAGAGATAAAAGATAATTATTTTATTAACTTACGCTTTGAACCCTCCAAGTAGTTCAATTTGCTAAATGAAACTGATGATTCATCTCATAACTCTGTAGCTGATACAAAAAAAAAAGCCGTAACAAAAAGAACAGGCGACCAGAAGCAAACCATCATGATGATGTATTCTGTTACTGACACAGTCCCTGCACCGTTCTGGAAGCCTATTGATGGCAAAAACTGTATCACAGGAATAACAACCCCATTTCCCCAGTGCCCGCGCATTGTTTCCTGCAATGGCTCGATCGTACCCTACATGCATCTTTTTACCTATGGACAAGGACACTGCTCCCCAGCAGGTCTCCTTGCACAGCCACAGCCCTTTCTTGACACCATTTGAATGAATGCAGTTTGTTTTCATAAATGCATCTTCTGACCAGTAGCACAGCAAGGCTGGGAAAAGTTCCTTTCACCTTTATGTTTTGTTGTTGCCACCTCTCAGCACAGAACAAGAACTTCAAAAGCAGTTGTTCACTGCCTCAGCAACTCAGTTGTCTGCCGAGTCACTGAACAACTGCTCCTGCTTTATACAGCCACAAAACAGGGAACTCGGAGGCAAAATAATGTGTCTAACTCTGTGCACTGGATCAGACTGAACTCGTTCCAGCCAACACCCTGCAGTTAGTCAGCCTACAGAATCTCTGGTAACAGTCCCTTCCAGCACATTTTCCAATGCACCAGTATTTCCTTTTCAAAAAGTTAAAGCCAAACTGGTCTAATAAAAAGCTGAAATGGATTTCTTCTAAGAGGAAAACTATTCTGTGGTGATGAAGGCAAAGCCACAGGTGGAGGTCTCTGCTGCTTTTAGCTACCCCTTCAACCCATGCACCCCCCAGGAGAACCCAAGAATGTGCTGACATCCACTGAGCACCCTTCCAAGTCCTATTCCCTGCCACTCCTCCCATGTGTCTTGAAGGACAAGGTTTGCAGTGATATTGTCCTGTTGGCTCATGCCTTCAGCTTGTACTAGAGCCACAGCTTGCTGACCTATGAGTCTGGAGCAAGCCATTTGAGTCCCAAGGCATGACTGCACCTGTCATGTGAAGGACTACCAAGAAGTTTGCCACCCTGGCTGAAAATAAGCTGGGCTTGAGAAATCCAATTCTTCTTCCTCCTATGGGATAGGCAAAACAGGCCAATTTATTTTTCACAACCCCCCCCCCGAAAAATGCTATTTGTGTGGTTGTGATTCACTTCCAGATGCTTGATATACCTTGTGTTCTTTCAGGTCCATATTCAGGACCCAGTTTAGGTTTCTGCTGGAGGCCCTAAGACCAAGGTACTGCAACTCCTAGGCACAGCTGCCAAGGCAAAGCAGCCAGAGTCAACCAGTGTGCGAGGGCTGGGTGGCTGCAGATATTCAGGGAGCCTGCATGAAGGTCTATAATTTGGCACATCTCCCCATCAGCTCTTGAAGAGAAATTTGAGTCTGAAATCACTGCTTGCAAGAGACATTTTAGTTGGAGATTTTCTGCAAATAGGTCAGCTCTTCCTTTGCAACTCCTCTGGCATTCCACAGCCATTCTGTTTTCACATCCGTGTCTAGTGTCTTGTGAAAAAGCCAACCTCTACTCTAATCCTATACAAACAATCCAAGACCACTTGCAAGGGAACCTTCCCAGTATCTCAGCCATTTGCAATGATGATCTGTGATTTTTAGGCCTCTTACCACAGGTTAAGTTGCTTTTACTAACAAATTATTAGGACAGACCTCATTCAAGAGATACTTTGTCACATTAACTTAAAGACAGTTAGTGCTGCAGACTAAATTTGGCAGGAACCTCTTATAAACACAGGTCCTATATCCTACCAACAAAAGCTGCCAGATGTGCCCACAGCTGCTTATTCCCCTCATCCTGGAATGCAGAGGGTGACACGAGCACCATACAACACTAGGAACAGGATTTATAGTAGTTTTCCTCTAAAGGAAATATGAGCTGGGGATCAAAGTGCAAAAAGCAGCACTGTCAAAACTGTCATTCCTCCTTTCTTGACTTCAGCCCAAAAGCTTGTAGAGAGTTAAAAAAGAGTCAGTATCTCTTCTCCCAGCTTCATGACATCTTGAAATTTCTTTCACTGATCAAGGTGATTTCCAAACATGATTCACCTTCAGCAGCTTTAGAGAGATAAATACATTGTCTTATTATGTAACAAGAAAAAGGAGATGGAGGACTTAAGTAATTTTCCTCAGAGATGGTGATTCACCACAAAATCCAAGAATGCTGCTCTGACTGAGGCTCATGCTTAAGCCAGTAGGTAACTTTACACCACACCTAAAACCACAAAAGATTCTCAAGTTATAATCAGAAATACCCTGGTAGATATCTCTACCTCACTCTGAGGCAGTCAATTATAAAACATTTTTTCTACAATTCCAGAGCTTGCACTCCCAACAACAGTATTACAGCACGTTAACCATTAAAAGGAGTCTACTTACATTTTCATTTTTCAAAATTAGCTTCAAGATCGCTTCTCTCTGCTTCAGAGCCTTCAACAAAAGAGATCAAAGTTACCAGAGTACAAAAATAAATCGATGTGCCATCCATCTCAATTCTGCACTGTGTGGGCTTGCAGTCACAGTTCAGTGACACGTGCTGCTCCCTCAAACAGGAGATATGATATACTCCAAGGAAACCTATCTGATGGCGAATGACCCAGCAAAACGAGACCTAGAGTACTGTGCCTCCAGGATCACAGCAAACTAAACAACTGAGCATATACATTTACACTAAATTTACTACTACAGGGAAATGCACTAACATTTAGTCTTACTTTGCCCTAAGTGAAAGCAGCTGGCTCCAAAGATTTCCCACCACCTTTAAGAGAGAGGTGGGACACTTTCAATACTATGCTAAATCAGATGAAAAGGATCAGCTGTTCTGCTTAAAACAAACAAACAAACAAACACACAAACAGATAAATAAAGCATTCAATTCTAAGCTGTCGCTCGGGAAGTTTTAGGCAATGTAAATCATATACTGTGATGAGGTTACTGAAGGAAACAGTTTAGTCCTGGGCATGTCCTTAACATTAAGGTAAAGCACAGGCAGCACAGAGTCTCTTTTGCATCTCCCAAAACTGAACTTGTCCTAAATTCACCTTCACTGTTATAAAGGGAAAAAACTATCCCATAGATACTCTGGCAGCTGAACAGTTGATGCTCCATCTCAAAAAAAAAAAAGCTTCCTCCATTTCCCTCTGCCTTGCAGATAATTTTTTTAGGAGTAATTGGACATTTTAATCTCAAACTTGCTTACAAAATCTGCAGGGCTTTAGCTACTCAACAGTGATACCACCTGAGCACCCTTCCAGCAGATAAATGATCTCAGCCCTCAACAGAAGAGTTGTAACCAATCTTGGCTGTATGGCAAAGTACCACGGACAAGAACAAGAGACAAGTGGCAAGTACATGAGATGACTGTAGCAGGGTAAGGAAAATGATGCGACAGTGCCCTAAAATGACACCTTCTGTTGTAATTCTGACCCTGGGAGAAGGAGTCAACACCCGCGATATCCTAAAGCACTGTTACTTGTGGATAATTCACTCAGTTCTAGCTCAGTTCTTGATGGAAACACGTGATAAAGTACTACAATACACATCCTTGCCCCTTACTAGTTTAAGGAAAACTTGAAGATGAGTAAGGTGTGTGGAACCCTCCGAGCAGGCATCGCAGAAAAGCGGTGACTTGCTTATAAATGCTTTATTTTGAAAACGATCCGCCCACGAGGACTGAAAGCCAGTTCAAACAAGACAGGTCTGGGAACACGACTACTCTCTTGCACAATCAATAAGAGTTCTACTCCTCCAGCTTTGTCTCCAGGTTTCTGCATAAAATGAGTAATAAAGGGTATTTCTGTAGCCAGAAGGGAATACTGACAACCACGACTGAAGTCCTTATCAGATAGGTATTAAAAATGTCTTGTGATATTGCCGAGTGTTCAAAGGTGACCAAAATACTTTGGAAAGGGGGGCAATACCAACATATAATGGTAAGGGTAACCTTGTGATGGCTGCGTGATTGATAAAGATCTTAATTACTGCCCATTTGGCATCAATCACAAGCAGAATAAAACCAGTTTTCTGGATTGCTTGCAGTGCTTGACTGTGGAAAGGCTTGAGAAGAATGAAAGCTTTGGTATGCAGGTACCATCCCTCCTCAAGAACTACATACAGTGCATCAAGAACATGTAAATGGTCTAAATGGTTAACAGTATGTACCTGCTTCTTGATACTACGCGACCTGGGTGCCACTCTCCACCATAGCCAAGTGTATGCAGTCATTTTTGTGCTTTTTGTAGCTGTTTTCAAGTTAAAATTACTGCCGGAGCGTGGCATCAAAGCCACTCCGTTCTCACAGATGAAACAAGTGGGTCGGAAGCTCTCAGAGCACTTGAAGTTGTTTTCAGATGAAAGACCCAAGTAATCAAGACTTCTGTGAGAAACTTCACCTTGCAAAGTTAAGTTATACACGTGCTTCCAAAAAAACTAAAATCAGATCAAAATAATAAGTATTTCCTTAGGAAATAAAAACCAAACCAAAACAAAGGGACATGCATTTCCTGGCTGATAAGGCACTTGCCTGTAGCTCAGCCACTGGGCAAACTGTTAAAGCAAACCTGGGATGACTTACAGGTTGGTTGATGTGAAACCGGGTCGGCATTCTTCTCATGATCGCAGAGTCAAGGTCCTGAGGACGGTTGGTGGCTCCCATCACTATTACCTGCATAAGCCAACAGATAAAGCTAGTTGGCCTGAAAACAGCTTTCGAAAACACTGTCGTACTGGAGTTTCAAAACCAAACACGTGACTCTTCCACACTTTATCAACAACATCGACATTTCAAGAAGTTACATAAAGTTTCTTGGTACTGATTTCAGCAACTGGTATTAAAGAGGCATCTTAAGAGAGCACTGGTACCACATAGTGCCATCCAGGTGGAGATTTTTGTATTAGTCTGAAGCCTTCTCAGCTCAATTTCAAAGTTCAAACTCGTAAGTAGTAAGCTGAAACTTCAGCTTCTAAGTCTTGGCAACGTCTCTTTAGTTGCCAGTGGTCTGGAAGGAACTTGAAAGAAGACTTTTTGATACAGTATTTAAAAATGTGGCATTTTCATATTGTGTTAAAAAAGAAAACCAGGCAATCAGTTCACCAGGACAACCAGACTGGCAGCTCTCACATGCACCAAAATGCTGTTCCTTGGGTTTTTGTAAGCATACCTGTATGCACTGGTATACTGCAACAGCAGCACATTAGGTATGTACCAGCCAAGTTCAACACAAAGAGAGTATTTACCTTGTTTGACTGCATTCCAGTTATTAGCTTAAGAACAAATTTACTTCCCATCACATCAGCCTCGTTTTCTCATTTGTTATGTACACTGTAAATACCCAGTCACAAAAGTGAAAAATGTGAGGGAAATTAATCTCCTATCAATACAGTTTCCTGACATGCTCCTGGTCTTTTGTCTGGGGTCACTGTTCCGCAGCCAGCCCTGGCAGCTCCAGCAGCCCCTGGCCCAGGCTGGGTCGTGTGTCCCCAAGCAGAGCCACCCTGCCACCTAGAGGCTTAATTATACGGTGGCAAATAGCTACACACAGAAAGAGCCAAAAGGTGCTTTTTTTTTTTTTTTTTTTTTTTTTTTTTCCGGGGTTTTGGGGCCCTTTTCCTTTTAGAAATATTTTTGTTTTTCCGATCTTTGGGTTCCCGGTTATAGGGGAAAAGGGAACCA
>JANHGN010026599.1:0-15447 GCA_024605025.1 Megaceryle maxima | reverse complement strand
GAAAGACCAACCAACCAAATCACACAATATCGAAAAGGTCAAAGTAGTATACTACATTACTATAATTTAAAGAATACGTTTCTGAAATGTTCATTTTCAAAATTTATATTTGACCATGTAATAGCTTTCAAAACACCACCACAATAAATCTTTTCAAAGAAACAAAAAAACTCCAAAAACGTAGAAATAGAATATTGTTAAGAAGTTGAGATTGGGTTTTTTAAATTCTTGTCTTTGTTCACAAAGAACATTCTCACCAGATTGGAGTGATTCCCAACATGATATAATTCCAACATACATTTAAATGTCTTCAGTGGAAGCTTCTTTTGAGTTTTGGATGCACATAAAATACACAGCAAATACTTTAGGAATGAAAGACATTCCATGTAGAGTTTTCCTGCCCTAACTAAACATCTAAATTTCTCAGGGTCTAAGCTGATCATCTTAGTATCATTCTGTAGTTAGCAAAGAGAATTACTGCTCCAAAGAATTATTTATCTCATACTAAAGCAAGCATCTAAACCCAAAACAGTGAAACATGTTCTAGGGCCACCCATCTTCCTCCATTTACTTTAAGGGAATCTAAGAAGACAATTCCTGACTTAGACATTGAGTTTTTAAAGATGCCTAAAATGAGATGAGGTAAAGTCCCAGCCTACAGAAGAAGCACTTCAAACTGTTGAGAAACCAACTAAAAAAGGAATCAGATCTTGACTCAGGAGAATAAATGGTATCTTGACACCATGCTTCTGAAATTATATACAAAGGATGTTCACATCAGAGATTGATCATCAGGACCATTACCTTTAAGATCAGGTGAAATGGTTTCATTCTTTTCTAAGCAGTGAGCCTCTTCTTTGACCACTTGCTGGAATATCTTGCATTCTGGGTGGATTCCCACAGCCTTGGTGAGAGAAAGACAAAACAAAACCAAGAAGTTTTGCAATTAGTGAAATGAGAAGAGTCAGATTTCTTTCCAGTTTGTACTTCATGGCTGACACTTTGTGGTCTAAGAAAGTGAAAGCTCCACCTGACATTTCTGCAAATAGGACATGCAAACAGCAGGAGGAGGTTGTGCATTTATCAATGTACATTTATCAATTTCTATACATGCCCGGATAAACATTCTTCAGTGTAAAATAATAGTCAAATCTTACGTAGCATGTCTTCTCCAATCTGGACATTTACACCACCTCTCCTTTGAATCTGTGTTTTTCACAAAACTTTTTTTCCACTGTTTTTGTATCTCCATCTCTTTGTCAGCTGGCCAAAATTGAATTAATTCATCAACCATATGAATATTAACAGTGAGTTCCCCAAACATACCTGCACTCTGACCATATATATATATTTCTTCTCCATAAAACAAATAAAAAATAGACATGTTGTGTTTGTTTGGGGGGTTTTTAGTTAATTATTTTGAATAGTCAGAACTATCTATTGGCAAAATATTCCTATTTTGATTCTTGGGAGCTCTTCTATTGAGAGTGGATAGTGTAAGCTCTTCCCTTCTGAATGCAGTTGGTATAGTTATAAAATTAGAAGCAATAAATGGAAGCAGAAGTTTTATGTCCATTGGGGTTTAAATAAGAAATACTGAAGTCCAGAAATTTAGAGTAAATAGAAAAGTGGTAGTCTTGGCCATAGTTTAATCTAAGTGATACAAAATGTTATCAATATATTATCTAAGGATGCTACACACTCCTTAGACAGAGGCACTGTTTCCTTTGAAGAGCTGAAAAAAAAAGAGAAAAACTTAATGACTTGTTTTGTGAGTTTAAAGAATTATATTTATTTTACAGATTAAGATAGCTACACTTAAACAGCTAAATGGATTTTTAGACATCAGTCATTGAATAGGGTTTAGATTCATCTTCTTAAGTACAGATACTTAAGTGTCATTTAGGTGCTGTCATGTATTTTGCTTGGCTTCCATCTCCCACTCTAGAAAATTTTGTCTCCTGCAGTCCTGCACCATATTTACTGTAATTGTGAGATGTTCTTAATACCCTAGAACATTCCAAAATTATTGCATTTGGAAAGGCAATTAAATTCAGAGAGAGTCTACATGTGATCTTGTTATCTGAGCTTCTTTTACAGTCCAATGAAATTTAAATGATGTCTCACTCACCCAGGAAGGGTTAGTGATGTTTGGGATGCTATAGGGTATCTCAGACCCTTGTGTGTAGATCCTGCCTTCATTTTGCCAGCTCCATGTAGAAATCTCAAGTTCATTATTTTATGTCTCAAATATTTCTACATGGCCATGTTTAGGTAACTGAATTAAACACAGAGTCAATAGTTTCAATAGTGTCAATAGTCTAGGAAGCCACTGAACTGTGTTCAGACAACAGAATACTGCATCAAAGCCTCCTTTGGGATATTGGGATCTTCAGGACATAGGGATTCTTACATGGGATAGAGCAGAGGGTCTGCTCCTGCGCAAGCTATGCTATTAGAGGCA
Organism: Megaceryle maxima; assembly: GCA_024605025.1. Classification (NCBI taxonomy): domain Eukaryota; kingdom Metazoa; phylum Chordata; class Aves; order Coraciiformes; family Cerylidae; genus Megaceryle; species Megaceryle maxima. The sequence continues at coordinate 12,983 of JANHGN010026599.1, read as the reverse complement.
AAACCAGGGGCTCAGCAGGCAGGGATTTTAATTGAAACGATGGATTGAAGGCTTTCTGTGATAGTTCTGAGGACGACTCTAGGCCGTTCTAAATCTCTAATGACTTTGAAAACAGAGTACAGATGAAAACATCACTGCTATATTGCCTTTTTCTGTCCCAGAAAGCTGATTTATTGGCCTTCGGAATGTTTTCAGTGAGCGGTGCAATCTGGACTTCTTTCAGCTTCCACAGAAACTTTACTGGAAGTCATGTAGACTATTACATATAGGGTAAAAAAAATAGGACACATCTTTATCTTTAAAAAGCTTTAAAAATTCTGCCTACATTTGGGTTTTAAAGTTGCATAGACAGACTGCTTTTAATTATGAGGCCCTAGAGATGCTTCATACATCCTAATATTAGAACAGAAAGAGGATTAAGGACACTGTTTGAAAAGAAAATTAAGACAAGGTTTTTTCATGCATTATATTCCTCCAGTGGGTAATTCAAAAGACATTTTATAAACCAGCATGAGTGAATCTTAAAATAGGACTTCTTACTGTTCAACTATAGTAACACAATTCTGAAATGAAAATTTGCAGGTATTTGTAAGTTCCCTGCTCATCACTTTATCTTTTAACATACATTTCACTTTGCATTCAGCCTACATAACAAACAAATTATTTGAGGAGTAGTAACAAAATGATTGCTACATAAATCTCTCACTATTTCAGTTTATAAAGCTGAATTCATCTAGAGAAGAAAGAACTCAGCTTCTCTACTTTCTGGGATTACTGGAGTCTTACTGCTGAGAAACTTTGTCTTTGGAATATTCTTAGGCTTGATGTTTAAAAGTCATGACAACTTGCCATGATGTTATACAACTTACCTTCTATACTGAGTCCTCTGGTAAAAGGCTTGAAAGCAATCACCAGTCATAACCCAGAATTAAATCAAAACCCTGAAAGCAGGTTTGAAATGCCTTTGAGAAAGAAACACTTGGGAAAGATGCGTTAATTTAACTCCCACTTCATGCCAGAGGTGCTGGGTATTCTGGAAATGGCCATATAATTAGTTAAGAAAAGTTTCAGAGGAGGAAGGGTTATCTTTCTCCAGAAGTCAACCTAAGCAACACATGCATCTGATGCAGGTGGAACACAAATGAGGGGCTAAGCAGCTGAACAGTCCCAAATAGTGCACCAAACATGGAATACATGTGCCAGACTGCCTGCTGCTTGAAGTAGCTGCAACTCATTTTTTTGTTACTGGATTTGGGGTGGGAGTGGCTGTAAACACCAGAGCCCAGAGGTTTTGTTATAGCCCAGTACACAACTTAAATATTATTGACACTTCAGTGTCTGAAAATCAACAGCAAGTGCAATACCAGATGTAACCTACAGACTATACTGTAAGAAGCAAAAATGATGCTGGTGTTGTTCACTTAGAAACATGTAGCCTTACTGGAAGTAACCCCCTATTAGAAAAAAAAAAGGGGGGGGGGGGGAATAAAATACACATATGCAAGAAATTGAGAACAACAATGATGTTTCAATTTGTTGATTTTCCTCAGGCTTTAAGAAAAAGAAAGACATTAAACCATTTTACAGTTAACAAAAAGCCTTCTAGGCAGAACATTACTTCTGATTTGTTGGCTAGGGATTATGTATTTTTTCTTGTTAATCTCACAATGCCTTGAGAGCAAAGTGCATGTTGTTGCTCTAATCTGCCTACAATATTTAGGTGATGGGGCTTTCTACGAAGCATTTGTTGCAGGGACATTGTATTGCAATTTGGGAGGCATCTGCTGTAACGACTGAGCTCTTGGAGGAAAAGAGCAGCTCCTGTTCACCTTAGAAAAGGATAATTTACGAATCAAAACAAAGCAGAGATTTTTTTGAGGCAGGGATGTTCAATCTGTCAGAGTCTTCCCTGCCACAGTAATAAGTGTAAGAGGCTGATTTAACACGCTGCTTCTTGGATCAACACTTCCTAGTAGTGAGGCAGTAACCTGGCATGAACCTTACTGAAAATCACAGTGGGTGATTTTCACCCCAAGGCTTATACAGTAAACTTAGAGGTTTCATGCAGTGTTGTAGATAGCACTCAAGGAGCTTTGCATTGCTGAGCATCATAACACAAAGATCTTTTTGCTGGTCTGAATATTAGTGACCAGTCAAAATTCACAAGGGCATTTTAACTCTAGGTCCAAACCACAGAAACAATCTGGCCTGGAACAAAGTAATCACATAATAAGCATTAAAAAATTACCTGTGACAGGCATGGGCATGCTAAAAAAAACTGAGACAGTTTAGAAATCCAGATTTGGGGTTTGCACTTACTTTTAGATTTCCTTTTCTTATCTCTTAAAGTTACTGTGTTGAAACCTTAAGTAGTTTACTCACTATGCTCGCAGGTATAACATTGTTCTGTATTTCCTCTGTTACATGATAGTTTCTTTATTTGCCCAAATCTGAAGAGAAAAATCAAGCTAATGGCACTTTAGGCTTTGATTTGCTCATATTGGACAACATCAGACTTAGCAAGCACTGGGAAGAGATTTTTTTCTGGCAATATCCTCATACCATACTTATTGCAACTTAGTTAAAAGCAATCTTTTCTGAGATCCCATCCAAAGATGGTGCCCCTAGGTTGTTGAGGTGGTATAAAAACTCTAATTTAGCTGTCACATAAAAGACAGAACTTCACTCATTAAGAAGTCCATTAGCACACTTGGGGAAAAGTAGGGCCGCTTTCTATGGTCTCAGAAAACAAGGGAAGTGCTTCAAAGCTGGGCACCAGATATATTAGTCACTTTTGAAATAGCAATTCAATGGGATCAAAGAGCCAGAAGTAACTTGGTAACAGTTCTTTTTGAAAATTAGTCAAAAATCAAAGAAGTGGCTGAATTCCTTGGCAAGACAGGAAGGTTTCAAGAACTTGAAGGGTCTTTCCAGTGACCCAGTTTAGTTTTCAGTGCCATACAATCGTAAATCTTCACAAAATAGGTTTTGAAACAAGTGCATAAATCATTTCCAAAAAAATATCCATCACTGTTCTTTTTGCCTCTGTCTCTACAGCTTACATTCATGTCTCAGAGCTCATGTTAGATCTGCTCTGCAATCACCTCTGTACTCCCTGTTCTCCCTGTCTGTGCTTCCCCTGTTCAGTTTTTGTGATATGACTCTGATGCCTTCATGTTTTATCTCTCCCTTATACAAAACCAGATTTTTCTGCCATTCACTGAATCCCAGCTTGGAGGATTAAAACTCACCTGGTATTTTAGGATACAGAAAGACACAGCGAAGACATTCAAAAATCCTGCATCCCTTACCTGCCCTTAAATGTGGAATGGAATGTTCAGACAGTCCTGAAAATTGGCCAGTAATGCCTAAGACATGATGCAGAGAACCAGAATGTTCTCTGAAATGCATACCATTTTTTTTTTCCCCAGCTGAAATTTTGATGAATAGGAAATGCTTATAGGAATGAGGGAGTCTTATGAAAAATGTTGGAACACATTCAATAACTGAAGAAGACAATGAAAACCTCAGCCTTTTTCATAAATGTCTCTGACTGTTGAATATATCTCATCAAAATCTTCCATAAGGTCTGTCTCTTTCCATCTAACTCTTATCTCAAAAAGTCAAGCACTAATTAGAAAGCTTTGAGACTGGGAAGAACAGGTCCCTGAAGCCAGGGCAAATTTTCACATGCCCTTTAAGTGAGCTGGGACCAAGCTTGAATTTCATAAGCTCTTGTCTGTTTCAGTACAGCTACATTCACAATTATCTCAGTAAGGACCCTCCTTTCCACTGCGCCCTCTAAGTGATTCTGGGATATTTATAATGTAATACAAATAGTATTATGTACTGTCAGAAAACAACAAGAAACTAAGAAAAAATTACCAAAAATTTCTTATGCAGGAAAAATAAAATAAAATAAATGTCTATTGATTAAATGTGCTCTTAAAAATAGATGAGCATCCAGTTTGTATCTACCCTGTCCAAGCCATGTTTACCACTCCTAATTTTGATTGACTGTAAAACAACAGGTCACCACAACAGCCACACGACTCCTGTTACCAGCAACATATTTAGTTACCACAGAAAGTCCTGACCTCACCTTGCAAGCTCTGACACAGCCTTGACCCCGGAAGCTTTCAACCCCCCAGACAAAGACCTATTTCCAATCTTTCTCTTCAGCCAGTTAAATAGATTATTTCAGGAGTCTTTTTGGCTGAAAATGACTATCTAGAGGCCATTTTCAGTGTTTGTTTTCCCTTTCTAACTCAATTACCTATGGAACAAGAGAAGCTGAGACACTGATTGCCTTACAGTCATTTAGAGGAATATCTTTTTAAGATTGTTTTTAAGACATTGGTGTAATGCTTGAATGCTCCTCTGTGTGTTGGATTGTATTTATCTGACCATATTTAACTGCATAGCCTTATACAGAACACTATGTGCTATACATACATATCCAAGTATATCACTATATGCATTTACTCATAGATATTCTGAATGTGAGAATACAGCCATATTAATCTATTTTTATTATAAACCCTATGAAATTGGTATTATCTTGAGAAAAATGAAAATTAATTCCTTAGCTCTATGCTAAATTTTGTAGAGTATTTAATTATTACTAACACTTAAAGAATTAACAGAACACTAATATCTGAGGATCCTCATTTTCTTCCTTTGCATGTATTCCTCCAATTGAAAGATAAATTTCTCCCTTTCTGTACATGTAGCAGTTTGCCTAAGGGTGGGATTCATGTCACCTAATCCCAATGAAAGGAAACCTAGATGGCTAAATCCATTAGCAAGTTCACTCAACAGAAGCCATAGCCATTGTTCTTGGCAGGGTTCCACCCCTTCCCAGTAGTATCGAAGGAAGCAAACTGAGTACCTTTAGACAAGATTCCTAATTTTAGATAGATAATTTTACATGATTAATCTAAACTCCCCCATCAAGCCTCTCTTAATGATCAATAAAGGCAGACAAGCAGTTCCAGGGAAGGATTCCTCCTACCTCTCTCAGACACCTATTTGAGGACAGAGTGACTCACCGTACAGGAGACTGTCTCCCTCCATTAAGTCCCTCCAGGCTAACAAAACACCTAAACAGACTGATTCTGCCACACCTTCATTCCCTATGGAGAGGAATTTGTGGTCTGCAGGGACTGGATCCATAGTAGAAGCTTGTACATCCATCCAACACAAATCAGCCACTAGGAGCTACCACAGAAATTTATGCACCCACCCATTTTATTAGCAACTCAGCATCTTGCCACAGATGTGGATCCATGTACCTGTTACCACAAGAAAAGATTTGTTAAGGCAAATACATAGCTCAAGAAAAACCCATCTATGTTTCCATTCTCACCTCCATGCACTAGATCAGACTGAACCCCTTCCTCAGAAACGCAAAAAGCTGTTCCATTTTTTTCAGAAGAAAGCAGTTTAGCTCAGCAGGAAGGACAGTGAATGCAGACTTTTCAGTTCCCCATCCTCTGCTCCTGAAACTCTGAACTCTTTAAGACAGAGAAAGTGATTATTTCTGCATTTCAGCACCCACTGCTCTCTGTTCCTTGTCGCTTACAAGCAAATGGTAATTTTTAATGTCAAGGACTCTATTCTGCAAGGCACAAAGTATATCCTGCAATATACAGCTCCCCGTGGAGCTGACAGGAGGTAAAAGTACCCCGTTTCACAGAGGAAGTTCTCAGGATTATCTTTCTGGTTTATTTCCATATCTGAATAATGAATTATTTGCAGAATCCACGCTAGAATTATCTGCTCTGATAGGAAAGGATTCTTTATTCCTATGGGTCTCTGGCCATCCCTGACTTAGGGTGTAAAACTTCTCACGAGACCTATTTTGAGACACTAAAACCACTGATATTTAGAGCACTGACTCTTACCTGATGTGTTCATAGTCAAGGAATAGTTTGAGGCCAAAAGCTACATAGAACACACAATTTGTATCATTTCCTTTATTATGAGTACAGTCTGCTGCACACACTAGAACGTTAAAATGATGCATGGTAGACTAATTTTCCCCAACAGAAAGGTATTACACATGGTAATATCTGTATGTGACAACATTTACATGGCAAGGATCTATATTTTTTCACAGAAATAGTAGTCAGACAGTGGAACAGGCTGCCCAGGGAGGTGTTTGAGTCACCATCCCTGGATGTCTTTAAGGGTTGTTTAGATGTGGTGTTAAGGGACACGGGTTAGGGGTGAACTTTGTAGAGTAGGGTTAATGGTTGGACTTGATGATCTCAAGGGTCTTTTCCAACCTGAATGATTCTATGTATTCTATATGCTATCACTTGTACATAAAGCTGTGTAAATACAGAGGAACATACGAGTTCCAGAAGACTTGAGATGCAGGTGTGAGAATTCACATTTGAAAATTTACAATTTACCAGTAAAAATTTGTACCTTTCACCTTTTAAAACTGAAGGGTCAAGACCATTCTGTAACCATCTAGGCTCTCACTATTAGCAGTGGAAGAAAACACTCCATCTGTCTTTCTCAGGACAAGATAAAATGCCTCCTGGGAAGGTGACTGTCTCCCCTTGACTACAGCAGGAGTCTGAATCCCAGCCTACACTAAACATTTGACTGGGAAATGAATAAAGTTAGAATTAACAAGTCCCTGGGTAGCACAGACATAGGAAGGCTTCCAAACACTTCTCTGAGGCTGAAGACTGAGGGTATATGACTGTATGTGTACTTACACTGGCTTTTGCTAAGCAGGTAATGCCAGCAGTAGAGCATGGGGCTTACGAAGGGATATGTGTGCCTGAAATCTGCCTCTGTGCTCCTACATCTTCCCTGATGTTTAATGTTACAACCCTACACCTGCTGCCTCCAGTGCACAGCAGACATAAGACAGTTCGTGCTCCTGCTTGGTGTTATTATAAGCAGATGCCTTCAGCAATAAAAACATCAGTGCCTTCTCAGGGAGCTAAATGTCCCAAATCCATCAGGAGGAAATTGTTCCTTTTTTGGTTATCCTCCTTCTTCAGCAAAGTTGCTTTTCTCAAGACAAGTGGGACAGCAAGCGATCCCCTTCTGTCCCTCTAAAGCCATGCTGCAGCTTTTCTGATTTAGGAATGCTTTTCTCTCCTTTGGAAATCGCAATTCCAATGAATGGAAATGAAAAAAAAAAAAACCAAAACACATTTATTAATAGCATCTTAGGGCTGGAAAATTTTAAAGAAAAGAGCTGGGTCAAACCTCGAACTCAGGAGTATTTTTTTCTTTCCTACCCTCCTACATCCCCATCCCTTTCTTTTAATCCTTTCCTTATTTTTCTTTCTTTCTTTCCCTGTGAAAAGTTACCCTGGTTCTGCCAACATTCTCCCCCCGCACTTCGGGGTCCTGCAAGACAGCTGCAGACCCATCCAGCTGTGGCCGAACAACAGTGTCAGGAGCCAGCTGTGAGGTGTCGTGTCGTCCCCGTCCCCCCCAGAACCCGAGCCGAGAGGCACCATCGCCGGGCACTCACCAGAGGGAGCAGCAGCCAACAGAAACTTCGCATCCTCCGCAGCAGCCGCCGGGTCCTCTCCGCTCCTTCTGCCTGGTGGGAAGCTGCCAAAAGCCGAGGCTCAGCCCGCCCCGACCTGCCCAAGACCCGCCCCGGAGAGCCTTGTACCTCCCTTCTCGGACACCCGGAGTTCTCCTGGAGGAACCAGGTACCTTCGAGCCCCGCAGGACCAGACTTGCTGCAGAAGGAAAGAGAATCTCCTGCATCCCGGCATCCTGTCCCCCCCCACCCCCCGGGATTTGGAACCCACGGTGGAGGTGCTGGAGCACCCACTGGTCCTTTAGGGTTTGTTTAGAAGCATCTCTGCGAGAAGAGATGATGGATTCACCCACATCACCCCTTCTGCTAACAAGACCACACTTGTGGCTGGTGGCAGCAAGGTTTGGATGAATTTGGGTTTTCAGTGGGTCTGACAGTGTGGCATTCCCTGGGGTCTCTTAGAGCTAGAGTCGCAGGGAGTTTTTGGCATTCCCTTCCTCCCAGGGGGGGAAATTTTGAGCAGTGTCAGAGGATTTCCCTCAGAACTTGCCTATGGTTTTTCTGGCCCTTTTGTTACAAAGTTGCCTTGTATGTAGCTTTATTTCCTGGTGCAACAAGTAAAACCTAAAGCCCTTCTTGCCAACAGCTTGGATTTTGTTGGTAAAAAAAAAGGAAAAGGTGTGGATGGGGAGGAATTATACGATTATTTTTAAGTATCAGGGTTCATAGGGCTGAGACACCACTTCTGGGTTTTGTCACAGTCAATATCACACCAACCTATTTTCAGGGCTTGGGGAGAGCAGGATTCGTGGACATGGCAAAAGCATTTTTCTTTCTAAGATTTAAGTGCATTTCATATCCTGTTTATTATTCATTATTTCCCAATGGCATTAAACACAAAAGTTCTGTCTAGTTAGAGGATATTCAGGGCTCACTTAAGTTACCCTAAAATAGTCATCCAATACCTTTAGAGACAATAAGTATTTCTGCAGCTCTCTCCATAGTGTATATAGCTCTCCTACAAGCCCTATATCTTGTTTGCCAACTCCACCTTGATATTTCAGATGGAGAAGTGCACCCTGAGTGCCATTCCTTATCTATGTTTAAGGAACTGAGCCATGTCAACAGTATCTATTAATTTTCCTCTCTGCACCCTGATAGTCCTGACTGAAGCACTCTGTTGTAATGGGAATCTAAACAACCTGTACATCTATTAAAATGCTGAAATGTGGGTGTTTTGTACCTGGATGTACCCCACCTTAGCCTTGCAGATCAAAGAAATTTGGGTCTAAAACCAAACATTATCCCCGGGCTCACGCTAGAGAGAAATTCAGTTCTATAACCTGTGTAGAATAAAGAGAGGATGAAGGCGCTGGTTGGTGGGATAACATTTATAAACTAATTCTCATTTATCTCCCCTTTTCTATACATTTGTCTTTCATTACTGCATACCATCTGATCACTTACCTGTACAGATAAGACTCAAATGTTACACCAAAAATCAAATCAAAGAGATTAAAACATAAGAAAAAAATCCGAAGTTTGATTTTCACTGTTTTTCCCCATCTGCAATGAAGGAGTTAAAGCTGTGGCCAACTCTCACTAGTCAGTAAGGTGTTTCTCATCACACCAGAATAATTTTTAGGATCAGGCTTCACATATTATCAGTCAGTTCCTAATTCTAATGCAAAGGAAAATGCAAAGTAGAATCCTATCAAATACCCCCAGGATAGGAAGATATTATAATTCCTGTTGAACAACCCTCAACCATCTTGAGTATATGAGATCATAGAATAATTTAGATCAGATGGGACCTATGGACACCTGGCCCAAACCATGTCCTCCCCTCAAAATAGGTCAAATTTCAAAGTCAGGTCATGTTGCTCAAGGATTTGGTTGATGTGTTTCCAAAAAAAAAAAATGCTCTCAGGAGTCAAATTGCAAACACAAAGATGCTATTAAACTGTTATTAGCATGACATTCCAGTCTACAATATTTCAACTGGACTCCATTATTTAAGGCTGTTTATGTCACTTCCATGAAATCTTTTAGGTCATCACAACCAGTTCCTCAGTTTGGAGCTAAACAAAGTGAGAAACAATTTTTTTTTACAGTTTTTTGTGTGGTCTCTTGACATGGGTGTTCATAAGCGGTCCTTAGGAGAAGGCATTGCTTCTTTGGGCAGACATGGTCTCTCAGTGCTTCTTTCCTTACACATTGTCTCCCCTCTATCTGCTTTTCCTATCTGATCTCCAGCTGAGGTAAAAAACCAGCCCAAATTCCAATCCTTGAACTTTACATTAATTAGCTGGAAACTCCTTGTATGAGAGTTTTTGTCCATGCTAATAAAGAAAACAAAGCCTCTTTGTTGGGCTTTTGTAATGTCTCACTATAGTCAAAGTTACAAACCTCTTCTACATTAAAGCCTCTGAGTTTCTTAGTCTGCTTATATCCCTTCATTATTTTAACAGATCCTTTTGCAGGCTAAAACCTTAGGCTAAAATCTAATTTATCATATAATTTACTTTATTCATTCTATTCTTTGCTATTTCTCTGTATGTACCCAAAGAAGATCCAATAATGAAATAATGCAGGAAAGTAACTATACTTCTCATAATCTCTTGTATGCTCTGATACATTTTGCTACTTTTTATTACAAAATAGTTTTTATTACAAAATAGTTCCTTGACTGATAAGCTGGCTATAACTAAGCAATAGTTTGGGTTTTTTTCTTCAGCAATTACAGAATAACTCATTTAAGGACCAGCTCTGCTTTCCTACTGTTCTAACACACCAGCCCAGGCTCAGAATATATCTGATGTGCATAAAAATGTCCTCTTGTTAACATCAACAAGCAATCCAGCCATTGTGATGGTACGAAACTTAATCAATGAAGCAATAGGCCTGAGATTCTGCCTAATCCCCATCATGGATATTCTGAATCAATTGATGCCATTTAATGAAAATGACTTGACATTTACCAGGCTGCTTAGAACCTTTATAGAAGCTGGAGAATATTTTTTTTCGATACCATATGCTACTTGAATAAGGATTTTCCATAACAAAAATCTTTCTGAAATGCAACTGTTTCCTCTGTGCATGTATAAGCACCCCCTCAGACAACAAAAGTACAGTGCAGCAGCATCACATTGCCATATGAGCCATCAAGTAGAGAATAAAGGTGAATCTATTGACATTTCTAAACAATCTTTTGATAAATCTGACTAAAGATGTAAAACAAAAAGCCCTGGGAAGAAGGCTGCAATTACTGAAAGCACATAAACCAGTTGTTAGATAGAACATAACATTACTGAGAAACATATTGCAACTGTAATTAAAAGCAAAACGCCACTGTATTTAAAATATGGAAGGTATATAAAATGGATGGAACCTTTATTCCTGAGCCTGATGTCTGTGTGATGGTTGAGAGAGTGGGGTGAAAGCAGGAAGATAAAACAACTGAAGAAGTTTTGAGATAGTAATGAGGTAAGGCACAAAATACCAGAAAAGAAGTACTTAGACCTGCACGAGGATAGTTTGCCTAATTCATTTCATTTATATACACTAGCTGTGTTATCTGTGTACTATTTTTCTTGGGTAAAATTGACTCTTGTTGTTTCCTGGGGCTCTGACTCCATATGTACCCATATTCTGTTGCTGTTACCTGGGCTGACTCCAGGGACACCACGGAAACAGGCAGAATTTTGTCATGAGATCATGGACACTTGGCTCATGTGGATTCTGTCCCATACATTTTAATCTGTAAACTTAATTCCATCCAAGCATCTAAGATATTTCTGAATTTGAAAAATAGATCTTATCTGTACTTATCTCCCACAAACATACTATTTGGATTATTTTAAAAGTAAATTCCTTTAATCTTTTCAGTATTTCTACTCAAAATAAAATCTGTCATTGATCTCTTCTCTATTTCTCCTGTATACGATTTGTTGAATAAGAAAGTCATTTTTTCAAACCTAAGGGAAGTTACTTTTCCCAGTGACACACAATGCAATCTTCATTCCTATTAATAGCCTCTAAAGACTTGACAAACCAGCTGTTCCTTCCTCAGAAATAGTTTTATGCATCATATTATTCACTTGTTTCCCTGCTTTCCTCTGGCCGTTTCAATTCAAATTCATTTCTGTTTGTTTTTTCACAGTAAGTAGAACACTGATTTTTATTCACTAAAATGCACTTTTAAGACTAAGTTGCTCCTTTCACAAGGACCAAGAAAAGATCCAAGTTTCTCCCAGGTATAGGTTGGGCCTACAAAATAGAAGATTGGTAAACATGAGTAACTTATTTTTAACAACATAGGAGTTCAGTTACTGATGTATACTGGTCTCTGCTTCTTCTGTGTTTAATGGAGAGAAGGACATTTATTGTCCAGAGTTTCTCTGATTATGCCAGTTTCTGACTGCAGAGGGGGCTTAGGCAACCAGCTCATCTCACACCCCTACAGAAGCACTTGTCTCATCTCATTTCAGATGTTAAGAGTGTAAATGCAAACGGATTATTCCAGGTTATGTTCACAGTCATAGACACTGTTGAATGCAATTTGCCTGACATCATTTAGATGTCTACAGAGGACAAGATAATCAATTCCTCAGAGCATACTCCTCTCCACTGTCTCTAAAAGGAGGACAGGATGATCACTCAGATGTAGATGCTTACTTTAGGGGTAAAATTCCACACTGATAGGGATACCTAATGTAGACATCTATCTGGATAAGTAAGCTGGAAAAGTAAGCTCCTGCTGTGGTTAATAGCCAGTCTAAACTAATTAGATAGGCTGCTTTTACTGTTATGGGATCAACCTAAAAAGTTCCTGTTAGAAACTCATTTGTACTATATTGTGGAGGGAGGTAGTGAGTCCTAAGCTGTTCTGTCTCTTAAGCATCTTCGAAGGGAGATGACAGGTGGAGTTTGTTAAAGGAAGTGAGAAATTTAGATATTAACATGGAAGTGTCTAGATGCAGATTAGATGTTTAAGCTTCCATTGGGGTCAGTAATCATCTGAAACGGCACCTTCATTTAGTCCATTGAATGGTTCTTTAGACTCCATTGTCTGTACTGGCTGAGATCCCAGATAACTTTATACACTTCAGGGCTCAGTTAAATTGACCAATAATAGGTGACCAGTGCCAGCTGAGATGCCTTAGTGTATTTAATACTTACAGGAGGCTGGCAGATGTGAAATATAGGCACTGAAGGCAAAGCAAGTTGAGGCTGTTGAGGTATATGGGACTAGATTCCAGGTCGAGGGAGGGTCTCCTCCCCCTCTGCTCTGCACTAATGAGACCACATCTGGAGTATTGTGTTCAGTTCTGGGCTCCCCAGTTCAAGAGGGATGGGGAAATACTGGAGAGAGTCCAACAGAGGCTATGAAGATGCTGAAGGGACTGGAACATCTCTCTTATGAGGAAAGGCTGAGAGCCCTGGGGCTGTTTAGCCT
>JANHGN010026598.1:70116-123438 GCA_024605025.1 Megaceryle maxima | reverse complement strand
GGAAAAAAAAAAAAAAAAAAAAAAAGCCAAACAACCCCGAGTGAATTATTTTGGCATGAAACCGATAGGTTTCAGCTCCAACATATTGCCCCAACACCTCCGGCATTAAGCGCCCCAACCAGGGAACAGCAGCAGGAGTACAGCTGCCACAAGGTCGGGCAGCAGCACAGCCAAAGCAAACTGGTTTAGTTTTCCAGTAAAACACGCCACTCTCCAGCTCAAAAAAAAAGATTGGTTTGCCTTCTCGCACACGTACGTTAGTGTATAGCTTAGCTTCTTGCTACAGAGGTAGGGTAGGTTTCCTACAGGACTATGGTAGGGTATTTATTGCCAGGGCTGGTGATAATAATGACACATAAGCACAGAATAATTCCACGTAGCACGGTTAAGACCAGGAGCTAGTGGTCCCAGGGGATGGAGTCCTGTCTCTGTCTCTGCACTTCCTTGACCTGCCTTCACCCCAGCATTATGTCTGATAGAACATCCTCACAGGCAAGCTTAGGAAACATGGGTTAGATGAGTAGACAGTGATGTGGATTGAGAACTGGCTGAAGGACAGAGCTCAGGGCCAGTGGTCTCCTGCAATGCATTAAGAAGAATGTGACCAGCAGGCCAAGGGAGGTTCTCCTCCTCTACTCTGCCCTAGGGAGGCCACCTCTTGAGCGTCGCGTCCAGTTCTTGGCTCCCCAGTTCGAAAGAGACAAGGAACTACTGAAGAGAGTCCAGTGAAGGCTATGAAGATGCAGAGGGGACTGGAGCATCTCTGTGCTGAGGACAGGCTGAGAGCCCTGAGGCTGTTCACAGAATTGTCATGGTTGGAAAAGACCTTCAAGATCACCCTGACCAAAAGCCAATAACAACAACAAAATAAAACCCAAAACCAACCAAACAAAAAAACAGCCAAACAAAACCACCGCATCATCCCACTAGATGTCCTGAAGTGCCTCACCTACATGGTTTTTGAGTACCTCCACCACATCCTTGGGCAGCCTGTTCCAGTACCTGACTACTCGTTCAGTAAAGAAATTCTTCCTATTATCTAATCTAAACCTCCACTGGTGCAACCTCAGGCCATTTTCTCTTGTCTTGCCTTTATTTACTTGAGAGAAGAGGCTGCACCCACCTCACTACAGCCTCCTTTCAGGTAGTTGATGGTCTCCCCTCAGCTTCCTCTTCTCCAAACTAAACTATCCAAATTTCTTCAGCCTCTCTTCACAGGACTTTTTCTCCAAACCCCTCACCAGCTTGGTTGCCCTCCTCTGAACTCACTCCAGCACCTCAATGTCTTTCTTGTGGTGATGCCCAGAACTGAACACAGTACTTGAGGTGTGGCCTCACCAGTGCTGAGTACAGAGGCACGATCACTTCCCTTCTCCTGCTGACCCCACTATTTCTGATACAGGCCAGGATAGTGTGGGCCTTCTTGGCCACCTGCACACACCTGGGAAAAGGGAAGACTTCAGACAGAGAAGACTGAAAGGCGAGCTGATCAATAGCTATAGGGAGGGGGTCAAGAGGATGGGGCCAGACTCTTCTCAGTCGTGCCCCATAACAGGACAAGGGGCAATAGGCACAAACTGGAACCCAGGAGGTTCCATCTGAACAGGAGGAAAAAGATCTTTGTTGTGAGGGTGGCAGAGCCTGGCCCAGGCTGCCCAGAGAGGTTGTGGAGTCTCCTTCTCTGGAGAGATTCCAAACCCGCCTGGACTATGTGATCCTGGGCCCCCTGCTCTGGGTGACCCTGCTGGAGCAGGGGGGTTGGATCAGATGATCTCCAAAGGTCACTTCCAACCCCCACTATTTGGTGATTGTGTGACTTGGTACCTCCATGCAGGTCCTACTGACCAAGGGCGTGGTGGGGTCCTGCAGGGAAAGCAGCGTGTAATCCCATATTAAAACGTTTACTATAGGGGCTGCTCAGGCAGGAGGAATTCTGGCTTAAGCTCCTCTGGGGCGTGAGACTTTGCAGCTTTATCGATTGCTATTTTTAACACAGCTGGGGTTTGTGCAGCTTCTTAGATTGGAACAATATTGAAAGAAAGCAAAATTTCACCCGGTGGCACTACCTGTGTCATGGGTGGCACATGGGTGATGCATTTCAACCTAAAAGATTAAAGCTTTGCAGTCCTATAAACAACTGTCAGGAAGCTCTGATAATAGGAAATGTCAAGAAACTTAATAACAACAGAGATTAGCACCCTGCCTATAGCACATTGTTGCCGCATTCAGCCAGCTTTTTATATATGATGTCAACAGCCACATACAAGCTGTGAATAATTTCCCATCTCCTCTAGCCTGGAGTCTCCAGAAACTTGCCTGACTTCCCTAGAGCTGTTTTGGATTTACAATGGCTCTGCTGCAATCAGAATTGGACAGCCTGAGCAGACAGAGAGCCAGCCCCACCGCTCCAAAGCCAGAGGAGTTGCCGTGATGCTTTACGCAACAGAGGATGGAGGAAACGCGCTTTGGATCGCGCTCTTGCCTTGGCAGGAATCCGCACCCCTCTTCCAGCTCGAGCAGAGCTGGGCTGATTTAGAGATGAGGGGCCATGGGTCCTCTCCTCACAGCAATGCAGGATGATGAGGACAGTGCTGACAGCAGAGACCTGTCTCATTTCTAATCCCAGTAAGAATTAACTGCCTGGTTTAAGCAAGAGTAACAGACAGGTTTTTCCATATTGGATGGAAGGTGAGCACAGCAGAGGCTAGTGGATCAGGAAAGGAGCATCCTCTGCTAACAAACATCACCACCCCCCCATACCCCCAGTTCCCACTAACCTGCTTTTAATGCTGGTCTGGAAAAGCAGAGATGACACATCGCTGGCTGCATTGCTGCCTCTTCCAGTCACCTTCCCACCACCACACCACATTGCTGCCCTTGGCTCCCGTGCCTAGCTCTCCCCATCAGACATGACATTCTCCAGGGCCTCTCTAGACACCCCTTCAGTCTCCACTACCAGATGATTTTGTCCTCTTAAAGTCCTCCCTGGTCTCATTCTTAATCTTCTACAGTGTTTAGGGCTGCTCTTTTGCATGACGGTACCTCTAAAAATACACAAAGCAACTAAAGAAATCCCCTCCCCAAACTTTGCAAACCAAAAAATAAGCGATGTGATTAATTATTCTGAAAAAGGCTGTTTATAGTTTGGACTCCATAAAACAGAATGCCTGATTTAATACACTATCCAAGAATGTGCTGGTTTTCATTTCAGTGCAATCAAGACCTAAATCTGTGTCTCCCTCTCCCTCATCTGAGCTGGAAATGGTTTTATACTCCATCTTGCTTTAAATTATACACATCAAGTTTATAATGGGACACAGTCTATTTTGTTGCCAAAATCCACTCCGTAAGATCATCTATTAAACTGTATTTATTTTTTATGACAAACAAGAAAAATGACAAACCAGCTACTGAGCGCCTGCTAACAAGGACCAAATGCCTCCCCAGGCACCGTTCCTGGGACCAGCATCTGCACAGGAGCTGTGTTAACATCCTCCCACCCACCAGCAATGACCAAAGGAAGACCCAGGGCTTTATAAACCCCCACAGCAGCCCCTGAGGGATTATGGCTCTTGCTGTCTGCTCTTGAGTGTGAGATCTGGGGTCAGGAGTTGTATCCTGGTGGGATGAAAGCAAGGAAACTCAGCCCTGGTAGAGGGAGAAAAATGCTATTTGAATTAAGATGATGGGAGATGCTCTGACTGGTGGTCAGCCTGGGATTAGGGTGTGGGAAAGCAAGACTGCTGGGAGATGAGTTAAAACTGAGGCTTTAGAGCTAGCAAGTGGGGAGCTGCAAAGGTTGCAGGCTCCTCAGACAGTTAAATCCTCCTCCCAGCACCTCCAGCTCCTAGGGATGAAACTCCCTAGAGTCTTGAGGAGGCTGTTGGAACCTTCAGCTGGAGCAAGCCATGGCTTTGAGTCACGATTCTGCCCCCAAATAAAGGCTGGACTAAAATACAACCTTGAGGAGCACATTGAGCTTGCCTGATGAGTATTGGGGATGAGAAAATGGCTTTCACTCCCCAGGGCTGCACCACAGCTTCCAAACTCTTAGCAGCACAGACTTTAAGAAACACCTGCTACCCAACAAGTCCACCCAGGCTGGGTGAAATCAAGCCATGATACCCATGCATATCTCAAGATGTGCATCTTCACCCAGCCAGCAGGATCTTTGGGTCTGTAGAGCATTAATAAAGACAGATCAGATACATAACATAAAGATATGTAAAAGTGCCCAAGATGCCTCAATGCCCTGAAGAAAAGCATTAGAATCCAGGTCCAGGAAGCCATGGTGGTACGGTGAGGAGGCCCCTCACCATGTCCCAGCCCCTCAGATCTCATTGCCTCCCCTCCACCAGCAGGACCACCCTGGTGCAGCCCAGGAACGTAACACTGGTGGAAGCCCATCTGAGCAAAGAGAGTGGTGCACAGAACTCTGACATTTCAAGATTTCAGGATTTAGGGATCTGTCAAAATTCTGAAGCTTTCCCTGAAGGCTACCAGAGCAATGCTTTACTGGAAGGATCATCTCAGGGGTTCAGTTTCCTCCAATGCACCATGACATCTTTTCTCTTAACTGATCATGCTTCAAAACAATTTCATTTTTCTCTAAAATGTGCCTGAACCCCTCTAGTCAGGACCAGCTTTGACCTTAACTGCTTGTTAGCAGAGCAGATGTAAAGCGGTCCCCCTCCACCTGCCTGCTCCTCCTCTGTGCCAGCTCTTCCCTGCCTTCACCTCCCTGGCCCTGCAGCATCTTTGCATGCCACTGAATAGGGCAGGGCTAAGGACATCCCCTGCTGGATATTTGTCCCTTCCTTCCTTCCACACCCTCAGCTTTTGCATGGCAAAGGAGGGAGATGCAGGTGAAAGCAAAAGCAGGGCTCCAGCAATGTGCTCCTCTGCAGGTCACCAGCACCAAGGATGTTGCTTGGACCCAACAACTCTTGATCCTGGGTCTGAAACCAACCTGAGCAATCTCATGCACATCCATTTCTAATGTCCGTGTTTTATTCCTGGCGATGATGGCAATCGGTAAAAACAGGGCCCCAGTAGCATGGGGTGTACTATACATGTGCCGAGGTTTTCAGCTTTGAAGAAAAAAAGCCAACCAACACTGCACAGAGAGTGGAAGACCTCTCCGAGAAATCCCTTCAGCCAGCTGTTTGATCTGCTTTGCCAGACACCAAAACAGTACTGGGATTTTCCTTAGGCGCACTGACTTTGGAGGTTTCCCTTAGTTAAGCAATTGCTTATTATGGCACTAAGCAACCATCCTACCTGGCTCTTCGCCACCACCACAGCAGTGGCCACATTCTGCAACACTTTGGGTTCCCCCATTAGAGGAGAGCAAGGCTGCCCATGTTTTCTTGGCAGGAAAGCAGGCTATGACATGCGATCTGTGGCTACAAGTCACCATAAACCTAATGCTATTTCAGTTTAAAAGCCAGTTCCATTTATACTACAGTGGTAACAGAGAAAGTCCTTCCCCTACCATCCTCCTTGTTTATTTTTGCCAGCTCGTTGCTAGTGAGCAGAACAGCAAGATTTTAGTACCGGGCATGGCAACCCATCCCATCGCAATAAATTCCTTATGCACTGTATGAATAGCTAGACATGAATAATTTAACCGTCGTTTAATCAACATTAAACTAATGGTTTAATCAAGACCAACTATGTCATCTTTCCCTAAAAGAATTACAGACCAAGGCTTCGGCTCTAGTTTCATAGCAAAGGAAGAACACACATATCCTCAGTGACGTATTAAACAAATTAATCCTGCATTTCTCCATGGCACCAGCAAGGCGAGGGCTGGAGCGCATTAGCCACCCCTTCTCCTGCTCTACCCAAAAAGCCTTCTACATCCTTTCTGCTCAAACTGCAGAGCGAGTTGGATGTGACGGAATGCAGGTCAGGGAAGCAAAGTCCATGCCAGCTCTGTTGTGTTTGCACAGGTGTGCATATGTCTGTGTCCCCATGTTCACGCCCATGTGTGCCAAGTCAGGTCCACACTGTGGACCTGGGAACATTACCCAGACGCACGACATAGACCTGCTAGAGTGAGACCAGAGAAGGCCATGAAGATGATCAAGGGGCTGGAACCCCTCTGCTGGGAGGCCAGGCTGAGAGAGTTGGGGATGTTCAGCCTGGAGAAGAGAAGGCTCCAGGGAGATGTTCAGCTGGAATACTGAGTCCAGTTCTGGAGCCCTCAGCACAGGAAGGACATGGACCTGATGGAGTGGGTCCAGAGGAGGGCCACAAGGATGATCAGGGGGCTGGAGCACTTCTTCTACAAGGACAGGCTGAGGGAGTTGGATTGTTCAGCCTTGAGAAGAGAAGGTTCTGAGGAAACCTAATAGCCACCTATTTCCAACAGGTACCTGTTGGAAAGCAGCTCTGGGGAAAAAGACTTAGAGATCCTGGTGGACAAGAGGATGACCATGAGCCAACAACGCGCCCTCACGGACAAGAAGGCCAATGGCACCCTGGGATGCATTAAGAAGAGTGTGGCCAGCAGGTCGAGGGAGGTTCTCCTACCCCTCTACTCTGCGCTGGTGAGGCCCCACCTATATAATACTGTGTCCAGTTCTGGGCACCCCAGTTCAAGGGCAGAGAGCTACTGAAGGGAGTCTAGTGCAGGGCCACCATGATTATTAAGGGAGTGGAGCATCTCCCTTATGAGGAGAGGCTGAGAGAGATGGGTCTCTTTAGCCTGGAGGAGACTGAGGGGGGACCTCATTAATGTCTATAAATACGTCAAGGGTGAATGTAAGGAGGATGAAACCAGACTCTTCTCAGTGTCGTCCAGTGCTGGGACAAGAGGCAATGGGAGTAAGTTGAAATACAAGAGGTTCAGGGTAAACATAAGGAAAAACTTTTTCACTGTGAGGGTGACAGACACTGGAACAGGCTGCCCAGGGGGGTTGTGGAGTCTCCTCTGGAGATATTCAAAACCCTCCTGGACACATTCCTGTGTGACTTGATCTAGGTGATCCTGCTCTGGCAGGGGGGTTGGACTAGATGATCTTTCTAGGGCCCTTCCAACCCCTAACATTCTATGATTATATGATTCCAGTACCTGAAGGGAGCTTATAAAAAGCCTGGAGATTACAAAGGCCTGTAGTGAAAGGACTAGGGGTAATGGTTTTAAATTAGAAAAGAGTGGATTTAGATTGGATGTAACAAAGAAGTTCTTTACCATGAAGGTAGCAGAATACTGGAACAGGTTGCCCAGGGAGGTATTGGAGGCCCCATCCCTGAAGGCATTCAAGGTGAGACTTGATGAAGCTCTGAGCAGCCTGCTCTAGTTGAAGATGGCCCTGCTCTCAGCAGAGGGGTTGGACTAGATGACCTCTAGAGCTCCCTTCCAACCCAGACATTTCTATGATTCTATTTTATTGTGGCCCTTCAATACTTAAAGTGCCCTATAAGAAAGGTAGGGAGGGACCTTTATAAGTTAGTGTAGTGATTGGACAAGGGGTAATGGTTTTAAACTTTAAAAGGGTAAATTTGGGATAGGCATTAGTAAGAAATTCTTCACTGGAACAGGTTGTGCAGAGAGTGTGGGGATGTCATATCCTAGGAAGTATTCAAGACCAGGTTAGACAGGGCTTTGGGCAACCTGGTCTAGTGGGGGATGTCCCTGCCCATGGCAGGGGGGTTGAAACTGGATGATCTTTAAGGTCCTTTACAACCCAAAACATTCTATGATTCTATGTTGATCTGCTGGTCTCCAGAAAGGACCAGAGAACCAGAGTTCTCTCGTTCTCCATGGGAACCCTCAGAGATAAGTAGAGCCCTAGCTGCTGCTTGGCCCTAGCTGCTGCTTGGCACTGAGCCCATGAGAGCTGGACCCAGTGGCTTCAGGGTTAGGTCAGGAGACGCCCATCTGAAGCTCTGCTGTGGTGGGTCACAAGCAGGACAGTTCAGGTGCTTGGTCTTCACTCCTCAGCCACATCATTTGGGATGCACAAGGGCCCTTTCACTAACAGGAGTCAGCGGTGCTCACCAGGGAACATTTCTGATCTAAGACAGGACACCTGACCTGGGACAACACCCATGAAGCTGTAATATTTCAGGTTTCCATTTTCAGAGGAAACCTAAAACTCACCGCACTGATGAAAGTAACACCTTCTACCGTTGCACCTCCAACATGTGCAGTGCAAAACACATGGCACACACTGCTCATTTTCAACACTGCCAATAACAGCAAAAGCAGCTTCTGACATCCAGCTCCCCCCAACAAGCAGCGGCCTCTTCAGCATTTGCACTTCTCAAGAGCTAATGAGATTTTTTGAAGGAGACAAAATAGCTAGTTACAAGCTCAAACTCAATGGCACCCAGTTAAATCCTCCCTCTCTAGACCTTTCAGGACACTTTCTAAAGCCCTTGTGAAGCCCAGATCTCACTCTGCCCATCTCCTCTGATTTATTACCTGATTTTAAGGAGTTTATGGCTGTTAGTGCAGTTGGAGATCACTGTGAACTCTCAGCCTGTGCTGCTGGCTCAGGGCTGCAAGTCTGTTTCTCTCCAAAATTCACAGCAATGCTGACTTTATTCCAAGCAGCTAAGGGCATCCTACAGTCCAAATGGTTCATTATCTCTGGCTTTCTTTAAAAGGTCAAGAAATGCTCTTTGCTTGGCAGATGGAATAGCGCAGGAGTCGCAAAGTCTCAGGATTTGTAACATAACAAGGTTATTAAATTGTGAACTCCACCCCAAGCAAAGGCAACGCCAGAAGCTGGTGTACAATTTTTAAACAAAAACAAACAAACAAAAAAGATGATATTTTGAGAAATTTTTTTTCCATTTTCTTTAAAAAATAAAAAAAAATCACAAGAAAAAGAAAAAAGAAGTTGGACCTCAAAGCAAATAACTCATCTCTCCAAATAACTCCATTTCTCATTCTTCTGTTATTTGTTTTCTAACCTGTTGCCCTCAGGCCTTTTTTAAAACCTTTTCTTTTCTACTGCAGCTACTGGAAGGAAGAAGAAAATGACAAGAGGAGAAACTCCGCCACCCCCCCCCCGCCCCCAGATAAACTACAAATGCAGCAGCTCTTCAGTTCCCAGTGCCTTTGTGTTATACTGAGAAATTCAAAGCTCTGGAACATCAAGAAAAGTGTGACCAACAGATTGAGGGAGGTTCTCCTGCCCCTCTGCTCTGGCCTAGGGAGGCCACAGATGGAGAATTGTGTCCAGTTCTGGGACCCCCAGTTCAAGAGAGACCAGGAACTACTGGAGAGAGTCCAGCAGAGGCTATGAAGGTTCTGAGGAGATTGGAGCATCTCTGCACTGAGGAAAAGCTGAGAGCCCTGGGGCTCTTAAGAAGTCCCTTCCAACCCTGGAATTCCATCCTGGAATTCTGTGATTCATAAGCATCAGATACAAGTGCCAGCTGCGAGGGCAGGCAGCAGCTCCTGGTGCACCAAGTGAGCAGCTTTGGGGCTATGGATATTTTGGGCTGAGTGCTCACATCCAACCTGGACACCAGGACTGCAGAAGCAGGGATGACATTCCAGCGTTACAAATCCATACCCCACTTCATCTCCTTTGCTACTAAGTCTCACTGACCTTTTAAGCTAGAAGAGATCAAATGAAGACAAATGCGCTATACGCATCATGAGCCCCCAAAACACAAAATCTCTGGTGATGTGCAGTTCTGCTGCAAACCATGGATCCCTTCAGTGTGAAATCCTGCTGCTTGCCACTGACCAGCCTCCTTGGCTTGCATGCGAGAACAGTTGTGCCTGTTTGGCTCCAACTTTCACATGAACCTGGATGCTCAGGAGCTTTCTTGTACAACCCCAAGTCCTCGTTACCCTTTGCAGCCCCACAGCTCTCCATGGAGCTTTGGACAGCGCTCATGAATGCCAGCCCCAAATTCCCAGCCTGGCACCACTCAGCAAAACTCAGCCTTTAGGCTCTACAGACCTTTATGGAGCCCAAGCTGAGTTTTATTAACTCCAGTAGCTGCCTGGACAAAGCATCCTTTGTAAACCCCGTTAAGATCCTGCTTTTAGCAAATACTCTCTTTCACTTCTGCAATTATCTGCTAGCGAAGCAGAAACCAGCAGATTGGCAGGATTCACTCTCAGGGCTTAGAACGCCCATTGCTCTGTCTCAGGTACATGTGTCACAGCAGCACAACCAGCCTATTTATGTCGTAAGGGGAGGTGCAGAGGAAAGATGTGTGCAGGGGGAGGTTGTGGGTGAAAGGAGAGGAGCAGAGGAGGAGATGCTCTCTTCGATGACATTCTCTACACAGCTCCTGAATTTCTCTATGCTATTCCCACAGCAGAGGCACAGAGCCTCTCCTTTGCCTGATCCCAAGGGTGAAGACAGTGCCTGCAGAAGCAGAAGTACTGCTACCAGGCAGGGAAAGGAATGGGTGGGTTTGGCAGCCTGGGGGGACCCTGCCATGCATGGTTGTGTGGGCATTAGGAGCCTGATGCCTGCCTGCAAAGGGCACTCATGCCACAGGACCAACTGTGGTCTCAGCTTTGCAATTCAACCTTGGGCTTCCAGTTCCTAAAATGGTGAGACAGCAATGGTGGCTGGTGCATCTGCACCCCAAGAACATGCATCTTGACAAGCTCTGGGACACATGGGGATTCATGTGCCTCCAGGAATGGAAGCTCCCTCTTGGACCAAGAAAAGATGCTCCTTAGCACACCCTGAAGGATTCCCAAGCCCTGCTGCTCTGCCCCACGGCCAAGGTCTCTGCACCCACCCAAGGCCAACTTACACCGGTGGAAAACAGGACCCTCTAGGCAGGACCCATCCAAGGCTGCAGTTGCAGTTCTGCTCTATTTAGTGTCACTTCCCAAAAGGCACCTGAACACCCAGTACTGCTCAGCCCAACAAATCAAACCATTGTATCTTTAAGGCGTCTCTCAAGAAAGAAAAGGCCTTTCAGCGCAGTGAATTGCATCGCTTCTCTTCCACGCACCATCTGTTTGCCAAGATGAAAAGCTCTGGGCTGGCAGAGGCTTAGTCATTTGGACAAGAATAGGTCCCACTGTGCTTACACTTCCCAGCTCCCAAAATAAAAACCACAGCAAGTCACTGACTTTGGTTACCCCATAGCAAGCGCAGAGCTGGTGTGAGGAAACACCCAACTTGGGTGTTACCTCCTCCTAGCACAGAACCAAAAGATGAGCACAGCCTTGGGACCCCACAGTCAACGGTGTCTTTGAGCAGCCTTATCAAGTCCAGTTACTTTTCAGAGGGGGAAGTGGAAGTGCTGCTTCAGAACATCCTTACAAGTACGTCTGACAACTCTGCCACATACAGACCCATATCGTCCCACCCTGCGGGGGAAAAAAAAATACGTGATGGATGCCAACAACCAAGATATAGTACATGCTGGTGGCTCAGAAGTGCCAGCAGGTCCCTCCAGGCTCTACAAGTCCCTCGGGACTGAAGTCTGTCCATGAGCCCAAATTTCAGGATCCAACTGCCCTTCTTGACTAGCTCAGGAGATGATTTTAAACAGTTTGTGGCTCTGTATGCCAGGATATTTAAGGAGAGGTGGGTTTGCCTGCTACTTGAAACCTTGGATGCCAAACCCAGTGGGGTCCATGAGGCTCTTGCCTTGCTGCAGGGCCTGGGCAGGGCTACACAATGCAGCCTGCCCTGGACACACTGCTTTGTTGTTGTAGGGTTGCCCAAGGAAACAGGAGTATTCCCTACGTGCATTGGAAGCCTGGACCACCTCACCAGCTGCTGGAACATGGCACAATGCCACCTCCCCAGCACCAGAGCATACCAGGCATCTGTGCAGCCCTGAACTCTGCTTCACTACACAAAGTTTTGCCACTGTTACTCACCCCTTCCAAAGTCTTGCTAGCCAGGGGGAGGAGGAAGAAGAAGCAGCAGGTGCAGGGATGCAATTAATTTCCCACATGGAAACAGTCTTTCCCAGAAGATCCTCATGGGGCAGCTCCCCACAGTCCCTTTTCACTTGCTCTGCACTTCCAGCTACCTCTGTCTGGTACCTGTTTGAAGAGCTTCTGTCCCATTGAACAGATGGTGCCATTTAAACAAAACTGGGCAGAGGTATTTAGTCGGCATCCCGAGGGGATGCATTTAGAGCTGCTGTGTAAATAGCTCTCCATGAGCCAAATTCTATTCTCCATCACTGCCGTGGAGAGCAGTGAGAGCACAGCCCGTGTCTCACTGCTCTTCACCTGGGAGCCAAACCCACAGGTTGACATCATCAGCACTGCAGGGGCTTCTGCAGAGGTGCCCAGAGTCTCCCCAGTGGCATATGGTCACCTCTGCATGTGGCAGGCCAGACAGGACTGCTTCCCAGGTACCAGTTGGGCTGGGCTCAGTGTCAGCTAACCCAGCAACAACAGTTGAAATTCACCCCCCATTCCTGTCCCATCCTTTGGGGTCATCAAGACAGCACATCCACTCCTCAAAGCGCAGATGTTTATCCTTAAAATCATGGGGAAAACTGGTCTCAGACATCCATCACCTCTAAAAGGCCATGCAGCCCCATTACTGGATGCCATGCCCAGGATACACAGGAATGTTGCCCAGATCCTCCCCAGGAATCAGTTTATAAGTGGCGCAAATCACCTATATTTGAGTCACCATCCCTAGAGGTATTTACAAAGCATGTAGATGTGGTGCTGTGGGACATGGCTTAGTGGTGGACTTGGCAGTGCTACATTAATGGTTGGACTCAATGATATTAAAGGTCTTTTCCACCTGAAAGAATTCTATAATTCTATTTAAGAAATATCTGTAGGCATTTCAGAGTAGATGTCCCTGGGATCCTGATATCCCTGTGATAACCCATTTATCCCCATGACTCCATTTGCCCTCTTATATTTGCCACTCACCCTACCTTTCCCATAGTGCCAAGCAGACCCCAGGCCTGGCTGCTTCTGTACCATAATCTTGCTGGCTCGGATGGGGATGCTCTACTCACCCCCAACCCTGAAACAACTCCACTTGTGCCCTTTCCTGGGCACTGCACTCATTATTCTCCAGGACAGGCGTCTCTGCTCCCCATCAACCCAACAAAGACCTCTGCCTGGGAGTGAGGGCTGGGCGAGCCCAGGGAAGCAGTCTGAAGAGCGGCCGACCTTGCTCAGGCTTTCCTGATGACTTTAACTTGTGGTCCAGCCTAACAAGTATTTAAATATTGCTTCCATCTCCCCCCTTCTTTTTGTCACCTGCAAATTTAGATTAACAAGGAGGTTTGACAAAGTGCTACTGTATATGTTAATAAACCCATTAGTGTCGGCCCGTCTGACATATAACCTGCAGAACCTCCAATGTTTACTAATATGATTGTCAAAGCAGAGGAACATTACTTTTTAATGACATTTCATATCACTTCAGTTGAAGTAATATCCTGGGACATGATAATCAGAAAGCCATTTAGCCACAAAACTATGTGCTGAATAGAGGCTGGCGCATGAAAGATGCTCATTTTGTCAGAATTAAAACATTTGTGTTTGCTTCAGAAGTTGTAAGAGCACTTGTGAAGAAGAAACACGTTGTGAAATATTTATTGGAAGCAACTCGGTTCAGGTAAATGGGGCTTCAAAATGAAATGTTGGGAAAGGTTAATATTATATTTGCTGTATCTTTTGCATGCAATACATCAACTGACAATTCATACATAGGATTTGCTTAATAAACCAATGAGATTTTAGAACTTCTCTTTAAAGAATATTACCAAAGTGGCACAACTGGCTGTTACTAGCCCAGCTGAATTTATTGCTGCTTTCAGAGCAGGGGAATGGCTGCAAGACAGACCGAGATGGAGTTTGATTTTATAGAGCATGTCTCATGCTCCAGGTGATTCCAAAATGCTTTATAAAGCAATGAACGTGGTATGAAGATAGCAGTGGTATGGTGACTGCAAAAAGCTCTGCTGCCGTTGCTAATAGTTCCCTCTCCATCTTGGCTGTCCAGGGTCATCTCAGAGCCTCACACTGACCTCAAGAAATGGCAGGTGGAGGAGCAGGGGATGCTCAGTCAGGGGAGAGGGAACGGGGGAACATGCTGACACATCCTCCACAGCCTCAGAGCTGCACTGGGGTCACTGAATAAAAGAAAGAAATTGTCCTGGGGTGGATAAAGATGCAGAAATTAATATTAAATTAATAATTTCTCCTTTTTTGAAATAAAAAGCCAAGGGGATCCCTCCATCAGTCTGGTCAGAACAACCTTACTGAAAGAAACTAGCAATTGATTTAGTTAAAGTCTCCCGTCAGATGGTAGATAGAGCTGATTAAAGCTGTGCGTGCACTATTAATAGGAGCAGGATGCCTTTCCATCATTATTATTAATTATGCTGCTGTGATTACTGTCTGTTCATCCATCCACCCATCCTCCCTTCTAGAATATCCCAGCACTGGCCAAGTACATATGAATACAAATTCTTACTCTTTTTGTTCCCAGTTTTCCAGAGGAGGATGGAGAAAAAAAGACCAAAAAAACCTTAATTTACAGGATTTCTTATTAGTATGTGTGAGAAAGTGAGCGAGTGGGTGGTGGGAGACGAGTGGGTGTGACGGATGTGGGAGCAGTCATCTGTGAAAAATGCACAAAGGGAAAGCTAAGCCAAAGAAAGAGGGTTTGCACTTCATGTCAAACTCACTGGACTCCTGAACCGTCCTCCCTTCTGCAGGAGCAGCCCCATGGATGGGGTCGGACCCCCCAGAAACCCCTCTCCCACGCTCACAAGCATGTCCCTACCTGGGAGCTAAGTTCTCCTGCACCCTTGACCACTGGCCCCAAGACAGCCAGAAATTTTCCTTCCCTAAATAATTAGACTGTGATAAGAGGAAACAAATGGGCCCTCAGAGCAGTGAGGGCTGCAATAAGAGATGAATTATTAGTCCAAGATGGAAATCTCTTTTGATAAATGACTGGCCCCAAGCAAGGAAGGATCCAGCAAAGCACATCAACGTCCATGTTGTGACATGAGGAAAGGGAAGGAACAACCTTATAAGGGGCAACAAAGACTCCACACTACCACCTTGACCAATTGATTAATCAAGTGCATCCCACAACATCAATATGTTTCCCTCTTTGCATTAGTTACAGCATCTAACTGTGGAGGCCAGCAATGATGTGTTCAGCTCAGGACCCATTTCAAAAGCACAGCTGAAGCTCCCCTGCCAAATGCTACCATCAGGAAAGAGAGCAGAGCAGAGTCCAACAAGATGTCCCAAGGAGCAGCATGGAAAGCAAATTGATCCACAGAATCACAGAATGGTTTGGGTTGGAAGGGACCTTAAAGATTATCTAGTTCCAGCCCCCCTGCCATGGGCAGGGACACCTGCTGCTAGACCACGTTGCTCAGAGCCCCATCCAACCTCATCTTGAGTACACCCAATGCTAGGTGTATTCAATGTTGGGTGTACAACCTCCCCGGGCAACCTGTTCTATACAGCTCTTCAAAGCAAACACAAACCGGTCTGGGAATAAAAAATAAAAGGATAAAAAGCCAGGTTTTCCCCTTTCATCCCTTGTGCAAGGAGCCTGGCCCAGCAAGATGGGGTGATGCCTCGTGCTCCAAGTGAGCAAACTGCCATTTGTTAATACTGGCCCAATTCCTGGTATTTTTAAAGCCTAGTTCAGAGAGGGTAAAAATATCCACTGGCGTCACTGAAAATAAACCTGACAGTGAGGCACCGGACAAGGCACTGAAATCAGCAGGGCTTTACATCACAGCTTCTCCTGGACTTTAATGGGGGGTGCAGTACGTCTATCTCCAAGCCAGCTACAAGAAGGACCCCAAGACCTCTGTGGATTAGTACCCGGCCACGAGCCATGACACTATTGGAGTTTCTAAGTTCCTATAGCCTGGAATGTAGATATCCCTAGGGACTGGTAACTGGGGCCTCTGGTACCAGTATTTTTAGTGGGAGGTTTAAGTAGAAACAGTTAGCAGAAGTGTACATATATATGCTATGGATACGTAAATATATACTTTTTAAAAACCTGACAGAAATGGCTTGAGCGGGAATTACTAAACATATTTCTCTCTTTGTCCTCCCCCAGAAACTGCTACCCGAACATACCTCTCCACCTAATGAGATTAGCAAGGTACCATGCGAGATCTTTATTAGTTAAAGCTGACCATAGTGCAAAACTTGGCCTGAATCGTAAACGAGCCGACTGCCAGCATGAGAAGTGCAGCCAGACAGCAGATTTATTCCAAACGGGTCTCTGCTCTTTGCCTTGGGGAATGTGCTTCCTTCTCTTTAACTCCCTGAAAACTGGTGGCCAAAGTTCAGCTCTCCTTGCACTCCCAGAGCCAGTGGTACCACTGCTCCCCTCTCACGCTGGCCTTATGCAGGCTGAATTCCACTGGCCACAGTGATTTACCTGAATACGAGGTAAGAGAGAAGCAAACTTATTTACTCCAATGGCTCACAGCAGGATTTAGCACCGAGGACATTTATATACAGCAATTCCTGCCTTCTCTGCTTGACTGGCAGCTTGAAGAGACCAAAATATCAAACATTAATAGTGGAGCCCTGAATGTTGATAGCAGAAGTACTTATTTTTACAGCCATCTTCTGCCCTCCAACAAGTCAGTTTGGCTTCCAAAGATTTTCTTTTGTAAAACTGGGGCAAGGAGAAACAAGTGAGAAACATTCTGTCTTATCTTAATGAAATGAACACTGCTGGCCTAGAGTCACAGGTAAAGGCCAAAAGGAAATCTGCACATTCCTTTCCTAGGTCGCACCCAGAACCTCCTTTTAAAGGTCTCAGGAGGACCAGCACATGCCTTGGGGGAAGGAGCAGACGTCAGTCCTTGGCCATGTAGAAGCATTTCACTGCAAACAAGTTTCTTGCTTTGGATTAGAAATGGGAAGCATACGCAGAACAGATCTGGTTTCCATCAGCCTGTTATTTATAGTGTTGGTTTCACACCATGGATTATACACACTCATGCTTGTTCTTTCAGGCTTTCTTGGTGCTTTGCTGCACTTCCCTCTCACCTGAGCAAGGAATCTGTGTGTTTTACCCTGCCATGATTGGGCTGCTCATGTCCCATTCTGTGGTGCGTGCAGCTAAATACGCTCCACAGAGCTTGGCTGCTCGTGGAACGAGAGCCTGCAAGCAGAGTATCTCCAAAACATTTCTGAGCCTTGGGCTAAGGTGGTGAAGACAGACTAGTTTATCAACAGGGCGCAGGGGAGAGATCTCCTGAAGCATTTGATTCACAGGCCCCAGAGGACTAACTAATCCTCTACAGTTGGATCAATTGAAAACTCCTTTGGCACAGAGAAAAACACAACCTTATGAAAAAGCAAATTTATTCTGCTCAGCTACTGCACTTGAACTGCTACGTGGTGGCAAAGACTTGATATGAAGTCCCATCTTGGCCAACTCACTAGAGACTGCAAAGACCTCCCATGCTACCACCCCGTATGGAATGGTAGATCTGTCTAGCCAGGCCTGAAACAAGCTCCTGCACAGCACAGTTCACAGGGAAGTCTGCAGCCCATCCCTCCACTTGCTGATTACACAGAGAGAGCAGAGTGAGGGTGGTAGGTCCCATATGGTGTGCCTGGAGTCACCCAACATTGTTCTAAATAGGGAGGTTAAACAATGGCTGTTTGGTCTCTGCTTTTGATTGAATGATATGTTGCTGTCCATAATAAAATTCCTGGCACATGATCAGTCATTGTATATAAACCCAAATTACATTAAGACAAGCCAGGATACCGTCAAACAGCTCTAAAACATCATTAAAGCTGAGGCCATCCCCAGTCAACACATTCCAAAAAGCCATCAGAAAACTGATGGTGTTCTTCAGGTTCCCCTCAGACAGACATGAGGGTGGAGAACATGGGTGATGGCTATCCTTGAAAGTTCCCTGCCAACATCTGCATCACAACAAAAAGACCAGGGCAATTTTTAAGATACTCAGGACCAAACAACAAAAGATGACACAACACCCTGTCCCTGAGGCCCCAAGAATCGGCACCAACAATCTAACCCTGCTAGATTTTACTGACACAGCAGGGCATGGCTCTACATCACAAGCATGACATCCTCCCCAAAACCCGCAGAAGTAAAATTGACAGTAGCCTAGAGAGTCTCAGTCAGATACTTAAGGTGCTTAATAATTCATCTTACCAAAAAGAAGAGGAAGAAGTACCTTATTAACAATAAAGAGCACTTACTAAAGAGGAGATCTCTTACAGCAGAACTCTCTTTAACAGGCAAAGCCATATCAACATCCAATGGCTGGAAGCCAAAATTAGACAAATTCAAACTGCAAAGACGGTGCCAGTTTGTAATTGAAAGAGTAATGAGCCATTGGAATTACTCACCCCGGGCTGTGATGAATTCTCCACCATCTGAGTGGATGCTGTTCTAAAAAGTGCCACATTGCAGGCACATATTTCTGTGTTTGGGAATTATTTAGTAAAGGCTTTCCAGCATGCCCAAGTTGTTTGTTCTCTCAAAAACAAACAAAAGAAGTATTATGCTGCTCAGTTAAAGATGGAGAAGGGAGGTAGGGTGAGTTAAGCATCCAGCCTGTGACAGTACTAGGAACAGATCATTACTATCAGTACCCAGCCACTCTTCTGCTCTTCATAGCAGCCCGCAACCCCAGAGCAGCCCACATTTCCCTGGCAGCACCCTCAGCTACATGACACCAGGCTCAGCAAGCAAACTCAGGAGTCCCAAGGCCAGGTCCAGGATGAGAGACAGGGAATGGACCATATCAGACATGCACTCCTACTGAGAACACTTCCAGCAACACCTCCAAAGCTGCTCCTTACAAGAAGTCTGAGAACAGGACATCCAGGTGAAGCACAGTTTTGCTGAGCTTTCTGCATTTCCAGTGAGAGCCCTCCCCCAGCACCAGTCTGTCAGGACTCTGCTCTCTCCAGACACAATAATGCTCACAGAGCCCTCAAGCATATACCCATGTACTATGGGTGGGTGCTCTGCAGACAATCTCACAGAATCACAGAATGGTTGGAAGGGACCTCTGGAGATCATCTGGTCCAACCCCTCTGCTCCAGCAGGGTCACCCAGAGCAGGGGGCCCAGGATCACATTGTCCAGGCAGGTCTGGAATCTCTCCAGAGAAGGAGACTCCACAACCTCTCTGGGCAGCCTGGGCCAGGCTCTGCCACCCTCACAACAAAGATCTTTTTCCTCCTGTTCAGATGGAACCTCCTGGGTTCCAGTTTGTGCCTATTGCCCCTTGTCCTGTTATGGGGCACGACTGAGAAGAGTCTGGCCCCATCCTCTTGACCCCCTCCCTTTAGCTATTGATGAGCATTGATCACATCCCCTCTCAGTCTTCTTCAGCCCCAGGGCTCTCAGCCTTTCCTCAGTACAGAGATGCTTCAGTCCCCTCTGCATCTTCACAGCCTCCGCTGGATTCTCTCCAGGAGTACCTCATCTCTTGAGCTGGGGATCCCAGAACTGGATACGATACTGCAGATGTGGCTCCACTGGGGCAGAGAGGGAGGAGAACCTCTCTCAACCTGCTGGCCACACTCTTCTTAATGACCTGCTCACTTCCTTTCTCTTCCCAAGGAGCATTCCCATCTCTTGCATATGACACAGGGCAAAGTACACCAGAGGTGGTGTATTTCATCATATTTCCAGGAGGCAAGAAGACGATAAAAAACACAGGGTAAATGTCATCTGCCAAGACACCTCTGTGCTGGACACACTGTATGGGAACACCCGCTGCCAGTCATTGTGGAGGAGTAATAAACACCTAGGCTCAGATACTCCCCTCAGTGAAAAGTCTATTTTGTTGACTCCAGAAATATGTAATTAAAAATTACCAGGAAGGGCAAAGAAAGGTAAAGGCACTGCAGGTTAGACTGACTCACTGTTGGGCTCTGAGAAAGAAGCAAACCCCAGAACTAGGTGAATATATGATTTTTTCGCTTCTCTGACAAATAATTTCAGGCTGTTCTGAACAAAAAGGCACAGAGATCAATTTACCACCCTTGAAATAAAAACAAATTTTAAAGATGCATAGACATCAAATAAAATACTTCACCGATTTTGTCTAGTTTCAATTGGGGGCTGTGAAAAAGGTTTTTTGAAAATTAAAAGTAGTCAAATTCCTAAGACACTTGTTTTGAAATAACCAAGAGAAGTATTCCAGCTTGGATATGACAAAATTAAACCTTTTGAGTTGAAACCATTAGAGACAGTCTTTCTTGGCTGAAAAGATGTTATAAATTTGTGGACAGTTTTTCTAAAATGCCTGCAGATGCATTGGTAAGATTTCAGGTAGACCATAACCAGGAAGGACTCCGCAACACACACCGGCTTGGAACAGCCCAAACAGAGAAACTCTGTTCCTCCTCCTCTCCCCAGTCCTTGCCTGCAAACACATCACTACAGTTCACACACAAGACACCATTCATTATAGTCAGGACCCGGGAGCACAATGTTAGCTCTTACACTGAGGCTGGGATCAAAAAGTAACAAAAATCTTAAAAAGCGAGGATGAAATATTGAGCCCTCTGAAAGTCCAAACAGAAAGAAATGTTACTGTTCCTCAGGCAGATGTGAAAATATTGTAAAAGTATCTTTAGCTTCACTCATATGAGTTTCTTCATTCACATTCAGTGAAAGTGCTCTAGATTTACAAGTGGTAGGGTGGTTTGGGCCAAAGTTCAGCCGTTAGTCAGGATAGTTCGGGTTCACACCACCACTGTGGACCCAACTTTGAGCCTGGGCTCAAAGTGGCCAGCACTGCTCAACATTCAGCCTCAGTCTACATCCTATTATGGGCAGCAAGTCTTCAGTTCAAGAGGTATGTTACCTGAGGTCTGTGCAGAGCTCCTGAACATCTGCAGGGCCCCTAGAAACGTGCAGTGATCTCAGCATAAGTTATCAGAGTTAGTACTGGCTCCAAGGAAATGGCTTCTTAACTACTCAGAAGCTACTGCAGATGTCCAGATCTTCACTGACAAATTATGTACTAAGAATTACCCAAGCTGCTGTAAACATGAGAGGCATTATTCCAGTAACAGCATTTTGCATCTGGGAACCAAGCCGCAGAGAGACTGAAACAACCCATACAAAGACACACAAGATGTCAGTGCTTACCAAGATAGAGAAAACAATCAAGTAAGATGTAGCCAAGGTCAAACCAGTGATTTGCTCTTCCTTGTGACAGTCAACAGAAAATTTCAGCAGGAGACAGAGGATGAATAATTTATCTGGATGGGCCTAAGAAGTGGAACACAGAGGCTAAACTTTAGGGAGACCCTCCTCTGTGCAAGCCTGGTTGAATAGATTCCTGAAGGAACCACCTCATTTAGGTCACCTTCCTTGGACAGACTGAAACCCCACCAAATATACCCTGTGCAACCCTTGGCACAGGGTAGTTGATGGGCCCTGTCATTTCATGGACCAAACAGGTATTTTCCACATCTCACTGGGAAGTTTTGGTGTTTCTGCAGTGCAAGGGCGTCACCGCAGCCAAATTAACTAAGCCTATGCTGTGGCCTTTAGCTTTTCCAGCTCTGTGGGCCTGGCTCAGCTGGAGAAGCTGTGTTCTTCTTTAGCAGGATGAGGTCTGCCGCACAACCTTCTGCACTTTTTTTTATGCTGCTGTACAAAACCAGTTAGTAATATGGTTAATTGCAAGTAATCAGAGCCCCTGAATCTTTTCTGACAACTTATTTTGGCTTCTTTGCTAAGAAGAGCAGCAAGACTACTAAGAACTGCCTCCTGAACAGGAGCAACCTGGGATCGAGACAGGAACAACAACAAAAAAAAAATATCAGGAGGTAATAATCACTGGTCTGTGCATCCTTCCTGCTCCCAAAGTTCGAGATTTCCTGCTTTCTGAAACACCTGTCCAGGTCTGGATCAGCTCAGGGGTCTCAGGGGCCTGAATACACACAGTTACAGATACCCCTTTCCCTTGGAGCAGCAAGTATGCTGTTGCCCGAACCACCAGAAAAGTGGGACAGATGAGAAATTCTTCCCTCACAACGGGAAATCCAGCCGTCAGGATACCAAGAGGGTGGTCTGCCTGTTAATTCAGGAGACAGAATTCAAACTGAAAGCTCCATGTGGAGCAAATTAGCAGAAACTAATTCTAATCCGTCCCACGCTGGCACAAAGGCACGTCAGCCCTGCTTAAAATTGCACCTCCCTTCAGATCTAGGCTGCCCCTTGTTCTACATGAGAGAAGAAAGGATGGGGAGAGGCTGCATCGCAGTCTGTGTGCAGATGGTCCATATTATTGAACCTCTATGGAGTATCAGCCACTTGCCCCTGTGCCCCATGATAAATCACAGTCTCTATCAATGTTCTCAGGGAAGAGCAACACACTCCTGGACTCTCATTGGTTTTAAAGTCTGACTAGTTAAGGAGATGTAAATACTGAGACCCTACCAGCCTGTAATTGTCATCATCATCCTGTTTAAGGAACTGCTCACATCTTTGAGCAGTTCCTCTGTGCCTCCTCCACCCCAGGAGAGGGTCTGGAGCCTATTTCCGGCAGCGAGCTGCTTTACTTTGGTTGACACAAACAGAGTTTGTCAGCTTGTGCATCCTTGGTTTCTGCTTGGTTTAAAGCTGCTGCAGAGTCCTTGGGAGCAGCTTCACAGCTGGAAACAGAGAACTAGCAACCCTCAACACAAAGGTGCCCATTCAGCAGCTGCCAGTCCCCCGGGTCCTGCCCAACAAGAGCATCCTCTGTGCAGTGGCCTTCGGGATGGCGTCCTCGGTCCCTGCCTGAGAGGGGGGAAGTGACACTTCCAGTGGCTCTCATGGAAGGCAGAGCCAAAACGTGTGCATTCAACTTTCTTCTGCAGACAGAAAACTGAAGAAACACCCCGTCAGGCCAAAATAAATACGTTTGGCATCTTTCCTGCGTCTGCAGCAGCACGTTCGTGGTGCTGAAACTGAAAACAGGCCTGGACCTTATTTACACTAAAGTCTCTTTCCATCACTTTGGCAGTAGGAAGGGGCTTAGTCTCGCTACATATTATATTTTTCTTTTCAACATGTGTAAATGAGGATCAAGCTTTTACATTGCTTAAAATAGATGTAAATGACCCTTTATGCTGTCGGAACGGTGTCGAGAGGCCTTCCTGCAATAAAAAAAAATCAGCCCCATTATGCTTTCATATCATGCTCCATTCATTTAGTTTTAGTTTCCCAAACTCGGGCAATTCCCCTTGACCTTGGCAATCTGTGCTGAGATTTTACGCAGTTGGGACTTAAAACCAGGGGCAGAAAAAGGTGCGTGAGCTCAGACAGAAACACATCAAAATCTTCAATTTAACCAAGTCTTGAAGACCCACCTGGAAGACTCCCCATCCCCAACGGGCTCTGGGCCATCTGTGATAGATTTATTCTTTCTAGTAGTTGTTTTGAAGACTTTTTAACAGGACTTTTGTATATTCCAGTCCTCTTTACAAAACCATGAAAGAGAGGAAAAGAGAGGCAGAGAGAATAACAAGCCATGCTGGGCTGCCATCAGGGTTTGATGCCTCACAGACGGACTTGCTATGCCTCCTGCTCAGGCCCAGGGGAAGCCACCACCACACATCCCTGCCCAAGCCGCTGGCTTTGCTCAGTTACCAGTTTGCTCTGTGCACATTGAAGGAGACACTGACTAGAAAGGAACAGGCCTTCCTTGGATCTCTGCTATTATTTTTTTTATGCTGAGGGTGGTGAGACCCTGGCAGCCCAGGTTGCCCAGAGAGGTGGTTGATGTTCCATCCCTGGAACCATTCCAGGTGAGGTTGGCCAGGGCTCTGAGCAACCTGCTCTAGCTGCAGATGTCCCTGTTCCCTGCAGGGGGATTGGACTAGATGAGCTTTAAAAGGTGCCTTCCAACCCAAACTATTCTGTGATTCTATGAAATGCACTAATTTTCCTTGAAGAGTAGTGAGCACACAGGTAGACAAACAAATGGCTACTTAAGTTTTTGGTAGTTGAGGTCAAGTGATGTGATCCCTATCCCTTCTGTCTAATAAATGTGAAAATCCATTAGCCAGCAAGAGCTGACCAGCAGTGGGCTCACTCCAGACAACACGGCAGCCCAGGGGCTGGTCTCTCTGGCAGCCATGCCCTGAGGAAAGCATCTCCAGGTACCTCAGGGATGCAGAGCGCCACTTTTCCACCTTTCTGTTGCTCTGTACAGCCAATAAATTGCTAGAGCCCTTAAAAGAAGGTGATATATTTCCACATTGGTGTCTTTTGCCAGTGAGTAAGCTCTAGAGCCAAGAAGGGGTTGGCTGTTACCCTGATTAATGACTGCCGGTGCTCCTTGCTGCCCAAGCTGCCTTCTCCCCTTTCAGCTCCTTCTTGTGGTATGGACTACTGAGAACGAAAGGCTTTCATTCCACATTCTAGACTATTACATCCAGATCCCATCCACAATGCTGCAGCCCCAACCTCTCTTGCTCTGCCAAATAAGGTCTGCTTATAAACTGCACTGT
Organism: Megaceryle maxima; assembly: GCA_024605025.1. Classification (NCBI taxonomy): domain Eukaryota; kingdom Metazoa; phylum Chordata; class Aves; order Coraciiformes; family Cerylidae; genus Megaceryle; species Megaceryle maxima. The sequence goes on along the minus strand of JANHGN010026598.1, from coordinate 98,997 downwards.
CCCTTTGGAGCCACCATTGCCTGCAGAGACATTCTGACAGGTCATCAATACCATCCCCCCTGTGAACTGGAGCAAGTGATACTCAACCCAACTGCAAAATAAGTTACTGGATGCAAAAGAAGTTACCAGAATATGCTGAAGCTGTGTCAGCCCATCCCCAGAGCCACATTGTGGGCACCGCTTGGCCCAGCACAGCAGCCAGGCCTCCCCATAACCCAGCTGAAGGGCAGAACATTTACAGTAACTATAATTTTCTTTTCGTCTCAGAAGAATGCACGAGGGATTCTCAACACTTTCCTTACTCCCTCCTCCTCTTTTCCTCCGTAAAATAACCATCTCTCCAGCTTCGCCAGCTGAACGCTACTTCACAGCTCTCCTCCCCGAGCAGTTGCAATTGGAAACACCCAGACAAATCTTATCCGAGAGTTTACGAGGAGCAGCTTAGAGGCACCCTGAAAATTGCAGCGTGCTACCTAGGGTGCTGCGGATTATTATTACTTTTTTAATCTCGGTGTAGTTCTGGGTACGGTTTTAATTGGGCATTGTATTTCAAAGCCAGGGAGCAGGATCTATGCAAAGCACTGGATAGTTTCTGCATTAATTGACCATCAAATCCTTCCCCTTTGCATCTGCATTCTATTATTAGAGAATGTAAAGCAGTTTATGGGGCTTTTAACCTCTTCAAGCAAACACTCTGTGGAAGTTAGGCTGCTGCAGGGACCATATCAGCTTTATAGACTTTGTTTCTAATCTGAGGAGAGGGGGAAAATGGAGAAGAGACAGAGCAGATGAATGATTTTTGATGGTGTAAGTTCAGCTGGTGTAAATCAGCACAACTCCATTAACTTCGGTAGAGTTATGCTGATTTATGTCAGCAAAAGATCAGACACTTGATCTGCAATGAGGTCCCCATTCCCAGAAGACCAAAACAGTACCAGACAAATCTTCACAGACCATTTATCAACCTTCTCAATTACATTCTTCCCTGCTGCATGGAAAAGCCCTGATCAGATGCCAGGGAGCCATCTGGCAACCTGGGTACCATGGCATGCACACTGTGCACTCAGTCACTTTGGAGGAAAACCACCTTCCAGCAAGTCACTTTGATGACCTCTGTGACCACCAGTCTGTCCCCAGAGCTCCCATGATGATGGATGTCAGAGAAAGGCAGAACCATGCTGTGTACCAGGAGCCTAAATTGAGTCTTGCAGTCTCCAACTAAAGCTGCTGAGCTCAACTTTCTTCAGGGTCTCACAGTAGTAGTACAGGTAGTAGTACCTTGTCTCCTTCAGGAGAGTCATCTGAAGGGACAAGATGAAATCTACCCTTACAAACCCAGACAAGACAAGCAGTGTTTGATCTCCTAGCTATCTGCAGCAGGACGAGAAGGAAAACTCACAACCTCACTTGCCACCTTTGCCTCTTTCCTTCACATCATTGTTCCACCACCCCACAGCAGGTGGGATTTCCATTTTGCAAATCCCTAGCCTATTCCTTTCTTTCACAGTAACCCCAAATGTCACTAGACAGAGCCCAGGACAGTGATTATGAGCATGCAAACCACAGGGCAAGGGCCAGTATAATTATCTTGTTCCTAAGCACTCAACAATGCTTCCAAGTATCTTGTATTTAGTTACTTGGTAAGGTCCTGAACGTCTGGCTCTCAGGCACTATGGTTTTATTGCTGCAGAATGAGCCAGAAACCATTCAAAAAGCTTTAAAAGGGTCTTTTTAAATGGTCAGAATGAATTTACAGTGTTGGCTGCCTGGCAAACATAACAGGCATTTCAAGTGGAATGGAACAGTCCTTTATTGCATCTGCTGCTGGCATTTAGGGCACCCTGATTGCTAACAACTCCTCAGCTCCAACACTCGGCACCCTGCTGGCTGGGCAAAGCCAAGGGGAGTGACAGACTGAGAAGAAAGCATCTCAGTGAAAGAGAAGCCTGGCTTTAGAGCTGGTTGGAAAATTTCATTACAATTCATCAGAAAATTATCATTTTTTCACTTCAAGTGTCACAAAAATGCCTTGGTGTCAATCATCTGCTAATGAAACATAAGCTAGGTTCCACCAGCAAACCTTTCGCAGATCTGCTTGCCCAGAACATGCCCCACCTGCCTCTCTGTGTGCCACCTCACCTCAGGTGTCCAGGTCCGGCACCCTGGGCTTTCTAGAAAGCAGGGCTTTTGACAAACTGCTCTAGAGTTGACTTCTGAACAGTGCCAGTGTCTTTGAATGACACTGCTAAGGACACAAGGCTGAGACAGACCTTAAAACAAGTGCAACCTTCCCTCCAGCCGAGTTCTTGGCTATTGACACCCCATCTCAGCCACTTCTTGATGCCACCATCCTTAACGCAGCTAGTGACAGGCCACTTAGCCTCAAGCAGCCCAGGAGAAGGAAGGAACAGCAGCTGCCTTTTTGACGGTCTGAAAAGCCCACAGAAATTTGCCATTTCATGTGACAGCGGCAGATTTAAAGGGATACAGGAGCAAGGGGCTTCTAAAGCCAGTTTACATCTGGGGTTAAAAAACCACTGGATGAGCAGCTGGAACAGCCATTGCACATGTGGAGAGATGAATGAGGATTCATACAGCTCTGGGGGCTATGGGAAAGGACTTCTCCAAATTCTCCTGCTCTCTCAGCTAAGAATGAAGCCCACATGGGTGCCTTCCCCATTTGTGTGCTCCCACACTCCTGCACCCACTGGTGTTCTTCCACCCACACCTGCAGGGTCCCAAGCCCTAAACAGGTCTCTTCCCTCTCACGTGCCCATGCAATACCCCAGCCTTGGCAATTTGTGCTCCAAGATGCTTCCACATGATGGACACACAGCAAAGTGCAATTATGTGGGGAATCCTCCATTACTTTCTACTCCACTTGGCCCCTTTCTCTCTGAGCCAACAGGATGAAGGGCCTGACCTACACCCCTTTGGCAGAAGCTGGCTCCTATCTCCCATCTCCGCCTAGATTTTTCCTGACTTTGCTCATTTATTTGTGTTCTTGGGCCTTTATCTTCCCTGTTCTGGGCACAAAAATGCCCATCACAACTGTGTCTCTTCTCTACCAGCTGGTAAAGGCTGCTTAGGAAAAAATGTATAAATATCAGTGCACTGTCCTTCCTTGGTATAACTTCTAGAAAATGCAGGTTTCCTCAGGATGCTGAGGGAAGGCAATTAGCAAAGCAGAAGATAGTCAGGAAAACATTTTAGAAAGGCTGAATAGAATAATTTAAAGGTATTATTATTAATGATGCCAATTACAGTACTAGAAAGCTCAGTGGTTTTTTGTATAGGACTGAAAAAGGAAGAGGAAAAAAGCCAAACTTCTACAAGAATGCAAGAGAAGCAGTAATGAGCTGTGGAAACCAAACAAGATCAGTCTCAGAACAACCAAGCCAAACCTTCTGCTTCAGTAAACCAGTGCAGGTCCCCTGGAGTTCAGGGGCTGGGGGAGAACCAAGGCCACCTCCCTCTGACCAGGGCAGAGGATATTAAAGCTGAGCTCTCCAAAGACCTTTTGGGAAGTCAGCTCAAAGTCACTGCTATTAAACAAGCCAAGGAATTCCCTCGAGGCCATGCAAGAATCTCTGGTCTGTTTTGCTGAGCTGCTCTCCCAAGAGTCACCAAAACAAGCATCACCCACCTATCACACCCCTACATGTGTTTGCACTTCCCAATGCGCTATTGGGCCATCAGCTTGGGATGTTCCTGAGGACCGCACAAGCCCACCAGTCATTAATTCTCAGGAAGCACCCACTGCCTCATTTGTAATTACTTAAATAAACTTCCTTTTCATGGCATCTGAGCCAAGGCCCTTCCTTCTGACACGTCCCCATAAAGTTTTATTTAAGGTAAGATAACATGAGGGTTATGCACACAAGCTGGGCTGCACCTGACTAAACACAGGGACCATTGGTGATGGCCGGATGGCTCAAGCAGGATTTCACCGCCTTGCTCTCCTCCATGGCCAGCACAGCCCCTTCCAGCTCACAGCAAAAGAGCCCCTGTATGATTTCCCCTTCTATATGCAGCGTATATCCTTCATGCAAATCTGTTTCATAAATCACTGCATCCCAGGTGCACCACGGAGTAATTTGCTAGGAAAATACTGTTCCAACTGAAGGACCCAACATACCACAGTAGTCTTTAGGAGGGGTAATATCCAGGATAGGGGTGACTTGGAAACCTGCCAGCCTCCAAAAACGATTCATCCTGCCTGACCTTAAATCTTGGATCCTGACTATTGCAGACGGAACCGCCTTTGTGGGCAGGAAGCATCAGTCATGACAGTGTTCATACTCCTCCCTGCCCATGGCTACAGGGCCCTGGGGGCATGTGAGAACCTAAAGCTTAAGAACCTGGGGCTTGGGTTATGAACTACTCTAAAATAACCAAAATGAGGGTCTCCCGAAACAATAGCCTGAAGCACCATTTAGCACTGTGCACAGAACCAACCCCAGCATTTTGCTTTCTGTGACTTCACTGAAAGCTGCAGCCCACGTTTATCTCACCTGCATGTGTTTGAGAAAGCTGTCATTGGTCTCAGTGATTTATGCTTCTATCAGGTGAGATCCTGATCCCAGACATCTCAGTTGGCTGCAGTTAATCCAGCAATAACCCAAGCAGCTCTAGTCCTCACATGTTCCTGCTGTATTTAGTATACTCCCAAACTTATTCTTATTTACAGACATCAGGAATACACTTTGCTAACCAGACCTTTGACCTGCTTCCATGTATACCCATGAGATACTCTAGAGTTGCTTGCAAGTGTAGGACTCATTTTTCAGAGAGGGCAGCATTAAGTTACCAGAGTAAAGATCCACTTCAGTCAAAAGTTTAATAGTCTCTTGCTGTGGCAAGAGAAAATCTCAGGACATCAAAAAGTCAATGGAGGAATATTGTACTCAGCTGAGAAAATGGACAGGCAGTCACACACAAAAGCCTTTCTACAGCCCTGACAAAAACAATAAACTCAAGCTCTTGCATAGCTTAGCTTAACCCAAAAGGATAGAAAAAGGAGACAAAATATGGAATTAAGTTATTTCCTCTCTATTGATATTAACTGCAGTAATGACGTAACATATAATGCAACAAGAAATCTTAATGTTCATGAGAAAAAAATAAACTAGAAAGACACCCAGGTTGGGGATTTTCAGTAACATCCTGGAAATGGACATTTTAGACTATTCAGACCCCACCACAGGCATTCAAGACTTTATCTGCATGCACCACCACCAGTGTCAACTGTCAGACAACAGCAGTAGACATCAGGAGCCCAGCGTAGCTCTTGGTGAGCCTCTGGCCCCCCAGTGCTGGAGCTTACTGCTGCCCACAGGTATTTATAAACTTGAGGAGAAAGAGGTGGTTGAATAGACTGATCAGGACCAGGGACAAACAGTAACATGGGACTGCTCAAACACAACCACCTACCAGCTGCACTACTAGCAAGGAACCCTCCTGCTGGCAGCTGAAGGATGGTGACACATCTCCCCCCAAGCAGCAAGTGGTTGGCACGTGCTGCTAGACAAGAGGATTTCTACTCCTTGGTGTGTTCACTACTGCACCTCTCAATTGACAGGCCAGTTGATGTCCACCAGACATCACTGTCGGTGCACCCAGAGAGATCTTGGTGCACTCCTAGGTTCCCTGTTAGATCCAGACAGACACGTAACTGTCTAGCCCAGAAGTAGTCCAGGAGGGAGCAGACTTGTCCAAGCACACACTGGGGACAGGGCTCGCTGTCATTCACGAAAATGCTTTGACCCCTGCCCTCCTGGAACAAGAGCAGCCCCTCAAAACTACCAGCTGAGGAACAGAAAATTGCAAATGACTCAAAGTGGGATGGAAAACTCCAAGTTCAATGATCACAAGCCTAGGCCGCTAATCTTCTTGTCATGGGAGCAGACTCACCCAGCAGAAGGGAATTCCTGCCTTTGACTGGACTAATTAAAGGCACCGAACTCTGCACCCGTTAAGGCTTGATGTGCCTTAATCCGATGTGACACTCAACATACGCGAGGAACGCAGACACACACATACGGTTCTCATTGCTCAGAGAGGTTTGGCATCCACAGGAGTGTACCAGCCACAGCACACTTCCTCCACTTGCCCCACTGGGGTGAGCTGTGGGGGTGGCCAAGCAGGACCAATCTCAGAACCACTAACTGCTTCAGGTGGATAGACAGTCTGCTGAAGGCCCCAGTTAGGAGGAAGGAGTGTGGTCTGACCTAACACTGAAAGGTCATTTGAGAAGGTGGCCATGGGACTGGGATTCAAAGCTTTATGCAAGTGAAATGAGAGTGGAAGGTGCTGAATGAGGAGTGCCCGTTTCTCTCCCAAGCAGGTACAGGAACAACCTGTTGCTGTGCCTTGGAAGTGCAGAATATTTTCAAGCATGATGGTACATGAGATTGTAAAGATTTCAAATTAAAGAAGATTTCAGATGGAAAATGAACCAAGTGGGTATTTAGATAGAGTGATGTGAATTACAGATATTGCCCGTGTTCCTCACCTCCTGTCAGGGGTGGTCTCTTGAATACCAGGGATATGCCGACACACTTGACCACCCACAGCAGAATCCTGAACCAGCCCTGAGAAGAAAACTTGCTTTATACACTGATGGGAAGGAGACAAACCTCCTCATGCTTCAAATCCAAAAGCCCCTTTTCTCCTCGGAGCACCATGGTGTAGAAAGCAGTGTTAGTATGGTCAGCAAGGCACAGGGCTGTCCTCACAGCCCTGTCCCCAGACCAGCTGAGCACTCACATGGCAGTGCTGGGAGCAACACAGGAGGGCAGACAGCAGCAGATGAATTGGGACATCTGTGCCATCGGAACACCTGGCTCTGAAGACCTGGGTTGAGACACAGGCCCTGAAAAACAATAAAGCTTTCTCAAGAAATCAACTTTCTTCTTCAATTATTGTTTTTCTGTAAAAGATTAGAATCTCATACCACTATTACTTGTACTGTCAACTAGAAGTGTTGGTCTGCTAGGTCACGTGGCAGCAGGTGATATGCTTACATCTGAAGGTCCCCGAGTTCATTTCCAGTTAATGATCCATAAGAGGGAGTGCAGCATTTCTCCTGCGAAGATTGCTTGGAAGCAACTGATAGACTGCTCAGGCTAGGATAGAGACGAAGCACTGAAATATTTTCACGAGTTATAAATCGGAGGAAGTCAGCAATGTTCCATAAGGAACAGTAACATTTGATGCACACTAGTACCAATAGCTGGTCAGGAAAAGCCCCTTCAGAGTCATAAATAAATAAATAAATAAATGACAATGCTTTCAGTGTGACTGAACTGCAGAACATGTTCAAATCCATATTTAATAGAGCAATTATTGTTTATTATTGAAGTACCAATTGATTATTAAAAGCACATTTATTGAGGCTGGACCACGAGGTAACAGATACGTACCGCTGGCATAGCTGCGAAACCTCAGTAAACAGTGATTATTAGAAACAGATTTATTGAGGCCTAACGATACTGTAAGATGCATATCAGTTACAGAACTCTTAAAACCCGATCAGTATGTTCTTAAGCCATTTTTACTGAGGGTTTATAGCTCCACAGTAGGGCTACATATCTTCATTTAGGGTTGTTAAGCCACATGGAATATCATCTTAATGCTCATTTGATACTTAATTAAGGTGGCATTTGCAGGGAAAAGACTACACCAACCAGTGAGAACCAGGAAAACACACAATCGTTTTCCTGCTTCCAAAACCACAGATCAGAGTCGTTATTTGACCTGTTCACTCTTTTCATCAACAGCTGAACCCCTCTTTTGGTGAAGCCTGTGGACCATGGGTGATCTGAGGATACGAGCATAACACACAGAGTCGTGTCCACCCCGGTGCCTGATGCCACAAACAGAACATGTCCTCCTGCCCTCAGCCAAGCAGCTCAAAGCTCCATGAGGCTTTGACCAATTGCACTCCACAAGCCCTCAGGCTTCCTGAGGGCCTTCACCGAGTCTCTCTATGTAGGTGCTGTTGTCATAAATCAACTGTAATCAAAACTGCAATGACACTAAAATTGGACAGAGACCAAATAGCGTCTGTGAGAAGAGAGCTGAGCATGGCGAGACCAGCACTGGCCACAGACCATGAGCACAGCAGGCAGAGTGTACCCAAGATGTGCAGCCCTTGCTTATTCACAGAGAACAAGTCCCCTCCCATTGCTTCCTTCATAAATTCTTAAACACTTGCCCAGTAAAGCCACCCTTCCTCCAGTCCTTCCCTGCAAGTCCCCACAGCACCTGCTTCTGTTGTCAGATCTGACATCTCCATCCCACCCACACTGGGTACTAGCCCACAGCACAGACACTGGAGACTGCCCAGTGCTGACCAAGTCTTTCCCATGTCTCCAGATGAATACAGGAGACCAGATCCCCAGAGACACAGCCGGCAAAACAAAGAGGCACTATGGAAACCGCAGCCAGAGCGAAGGCAGCGATTTTGCCCAGATCATGCAGAACGTCTGGGACAAAGCCCGGGGGAGAAGGAGGTCTGCTCCTTTTCTTTCACCATGCCTTAAGACCCCCCAGTCTCCCCACCAGCAGAGAGGAGAGAAAGGAGCCCAGATTACTGAAGAACTCCCCTAGCTCCAGTCTCCTCTGTTCAAATTTATATATTCCACTACAGGTGACATCATGATTGCTGGAGTCTGACAGGTGATGCTGTAAAATGCATGAAACCATAAAAATTTCAACAGCAGCAAGCTCCATTGCCACTACATCTGACAGCACTTAGCTGCCCAGCTAACACAAATATTATAAAAGCACTCGGGAAAGAAACCCAACCTGCCTGACCTCAGTTTTGGACTAATAAACAGTGCAGCATGACCAGATCTCACCCACATATAATAAACAGGCAGCTTTTACAGAAACCAAAGCAGGGTGTTGGGAGGTGTAAAGAGCTAAGGAAAGAGATGAGTTAAAAGTGAGCAAAGTCACTGCTGAATGCAGAGGGCTCGGCTCCCAGCCCACTCTGCTTTCTGCCACCCCATCTCTGTACCAAGAGGAGATCTGTCTTAGGAACTGCTCACCTAGAGCTGCGCAGAGATGCTCACCAGTGTCACAGGGGTGGGTAATTGCCTCAACTCTCTCAGGTCACCTGATGTTCGTTTCTGTCCTCTCCACAGGGAAAGGGTGAGTGATCTTGTCTGCCAAAGTTGGACAGTAAGTGAATCCAAGAGAATTATTCCCCTTTCTTTCATCACCCTCAGCAGTAAATTTTAAAAGGACAAGGATCTGCTTTCTATTTCTTTCTGCTGTGAGGTCCCTCTGCTCTCCCTGGCAGAGAAGAGCACCTTGCCTTGGCTCTGTGAAAAGCTCTCCCTGAAGGAGGCAAAGGAGGACACCCATGTGGGCAAGAGCCTCCAGGACCAGCAAGGTAAGTCGGGCAGATGCAGGCTGATGGCTCCAGCCAGGGCAGAGATTTTTCAAACCAGACATGTTGAAATAGATCCTCAGCTCCTCCAGGGAGAACTGGTTTCCAAGGGCTATTTTAGGATTAGTCAAACAGACAGATGGGCAGAAGGAGTTTGTCACCTTCCAACTGCCCATCCCAAAAGCTTTCAAGCAAAGGTGGGGAACCAAAGCTTCTTAGTCACCTCTCAGGGTGACTAGATAACCCCACAGGGTTCAACTTTCAATCCATCCTGCACCCACGCACCAGCCACCACCACTCCCAATACTGTTCAGCCCAGGGACTATCCAAGGATCCAGGGCCACCAGAGTCTGTGACCAGTAAACAAAGGGGCACCCAACCCATTCAGCATCTGAGCCAAGAAGTGCACCTGGAATCTGATTTGCTGATGGTAGTGACAGTCTACTGAGGCAGGCAAGCAACAGAAGTTACTATAAATACATCTATAGCTCTATTAAATCCCCCTTTATTCAGATGATTAGAGAGCTGTCTGGAAGCTCACTTGCTGTCATGGGTGCATATCCAAGAGGGGGAGGTGAGCAGAGGCACCAGTGGGGCTGCCCAGCTCCGGAGCTGCATTACCAGGCAAATCCAACATCATCACCATCATCAAAATTTTATTATTATCCACACAGCCTCAGTAACTGGCAATGATGGTCAACCTTCTAAATATGGCTTTTGATAATAAAGATAGACATTTTTAAATCTTTTTTTTTTCCCCCAACCAAAGGTAAAACGTTATTGTGAAATTCTGCATAGTAATTTTAATGACAGGTTTCACCAAGTACTTTGTGGAAAGAGTATGATCACTTTTTTACAAAATCAACACTCTTTTTTCACCATTCCAGATCTCCTTTTTCTATTGAACTAGTGATAGATGCAGCAGATTTTTCAAACAATATTTAGTTACTGAGAGAATATGCATAGTGAAAAGAAAATGAAAAGTGCGTTCACTGGACCGAGTTTAAATCTTTTTTCACATAAATGGTTCCCTATTTCACAGTCAGATTTATCAGAATTGACATCGACTGATGGAAATGTGATGGCTACAGCCAGTGGTTAAAAGCACCTGAGACAGACCAACATGGGACAGCAATTCCTCAGTGAGGATCACCAGCCCTTACTGTACCAGAGAACAAGACAAACTGCTACCAGTCAGGACTTCACCTTTCCCACTCCAGTTCTTCTAAGTCTCCAGATCACCAGTTAAGTCCAGCTGCAAAACCCCCAAATCATGTATTTTCACAAACAAGCAGACATAGAGATGATCTCAGTGTGGTCTTTACAGTCACCTTCACATGGAGCCCAAAAGACTTTTAGGCACTGAATTTCAGCTAAAGAGGATATCCTGAAGCCCATGGAAAGTTTTCTGCTGCCTCTCTGGATCACATCCCACACCTCCCTGATGCTTCTCCACTGCAAAATGTGGTGAAAACACTAATGGGACTTCCCAGAATCATACCACTTCCAACTTGGGCTGCATGAGGGCTCAGCTACTCTAATTAAAACAAAGCCATTACCAGGAAATGAGCTCTCCCCTGCTAGCACAGGAGAGCAGCTTTGGATTAAGTGCTCACATCTCCTGCTGCTGCCAACCTCTGGATAATTTTCTGACTGGGAAGGGAGTGGGAGCAGCTGCCCCAAGCTCCCTATAGATGGTGTGGAGCTGCAGGAGTCACAGTTAATTCCTCTCAAACCAGGAGATGGCACTCCACAACATGCAGAACAACGCCTGGGCTTTGCATGCCCCAAAAAACCTCCCTTCTGTGCCTGCCAAGCAGTTTCCTCCACCCATCAGCATCTCGGTGAATCATGAGCTGTACCGTGTCTGTACCGGGGCTCCAGGGAGGTGACATCCAGCAGCGACAAGGGGACGGAGCCACGGCCCGCGGTCAAGCAGCTGCCCTACACCTGCAGCTGTCCTAAGGCACCACCTGGCTCCCAGCAGCTCCAGTTTGTGACCTCAAGAGTCTCGTTAATGCACCCCCCCCCCCCCGCCTTTTTTTTTTTTTTAATGGAATAGGCAAAAAAGTCATAATAACTGATCATAAAAAATCAAAATCATTTACCTTTCAGGAGGCAACTCAGCACAGGCTATTACAGGGTAATTTGGTACATCATAAAGTTTCCTATTAGAACAGAAAATAGGGCTGCTTGCATGAGCTGCCAATTGGAAATAAAATAGTAGTGGGGTTGTGATCATTAGCACCGCTTTTTTTGTTAGCTTTTTCTCTCGGGCTGGGGAGAGAAGGGAGAATGAGGTGCAGGTTAAAGCAGGTGAGACAGGTCTGGAAGACAGGAAAGATGAGCAGAAGGCAGCTCTTGATGTTTATGAAAGGTATCTTCTTGCACCTATTGCATTTATAGTGGAGCAATGGTGGGTGCAGGATGGGGCCCTGGAGCACAGTGGGGTGTCCAGTGTCCAGCGTACATGATAACACAGCAAGAACAGAAGCAAGAGCAGCTCAGAAGAAAGGCAGCTCATTTCTGCTACTTGGGAACATAGCATATGTTTGGTAAAAAAAAAAATCAAGTAAAATTACTGAAATCGAGATGAACCCAGGTCAGAGGAGAGAAGCTGGCCTGTTACTGCAACCAGCCACAGCAGTACATCAAGGCCCCAAAGCACTGACATTCACATGCATTTCTCAGCACAATTCCCTTTGCCATTGGCAATCTGGGACACTATCCTTCTTCCACTTCTCCAATTACTAGTGATAGTGAAGCGCACGCAAAGCACCCAGCAAAGCCCAGTTTCCCACCAGCTGCATTACAATGGCCCGAAAAAACCTCCTTGGGTTTGTCCATGCATGGCACGCCAAAACAAAGCCCCACATTGTTGAAGTGACATGACCAGGACCAGGGAGGAAAGCAGTGGCAGAGGCAGGAATGGTGACTGGGCTGTTGAGATTGCCCAGGATGTCCCCAGTTGTCCTGAAGGTATCATCCCAGTCCTTACGGACAGTGACACAAAAGGAAGGCTGAAGCATTCTGCTTCAGGAGAGCAGCAGGAGAGCTGAAATCTTTGATTTCTGTGCAGAGGGAAAAGGCCTCTTCCCTTTGTTAGGGGTTTCATTGCACTGATGGTCCTGCTAACGTCACGCTACCCCACATGACTGCTCAGTGAGATGGAGGGATCAGCTCATCTCCATGTGCTGCACAGTGATGGATCCCCATCACATAAACCACAAACACCATAACAAAAAATGGTCCATGGAGATCAGAGGGCATCAGCTTGGAGTTTGTGGCACAGAGGCCACAAAGGGCCATGAAGCCCAGATCACAAACAAGGAGTATGCAATAACAACACGATCTGTTTGCTAATATCCATCCCATGGTTCCCATAAAAACCCTCACGCCCTCTCAAGACCTCTGTCCTAGTGCATTATTCCTCACAATTTATGAAGACAAATTGTTCCTGCACCACAGTTGGAAGGTAACCAAAACCAGCAGTGCTGTCTCCATCTCGTGGGGGAACTGAAACCCAGCCAACACTGTGTCACTGCTTGCTAAACAGATCTGCGCCTTCCCTACCTGCTCACTTCTTCCTTTGCCTTTTGGGTGGTTTGCCTCTCAGTTGTGACGCTCAGTTCCCTCCTGTCCTGGCACTGCAACAATCTCACACCTTCCTGCACCGCTGCAGCAGGTGCTTTTCTGCTGTGGGGATGGCCACCCACAGCAGGGCTGGACCATGGGCAAAGAAACCACCCAAAGCTCCATGTGGGGAACCTCTTTTGCCAGCAATAGCAGCATCTATCCAAGGAGCCCCACTGCAGCCATTCCCACTGGCCTCTTCCAGCCCAGGAAGCCCCAACAGACCTTACACCACCTCAGTGAAGAGCATATGTAGCACCGTGACAGCAGGAGGAGGAAGCGGACACATGTACAGGAGAAGCAGCACAGCTCCTGGGATTCCTGGAGCTGCTGACTGTCTGCTGTTGGCTTTCATTTGCCTTCACCTCTCGATGTAAAATAAGTGAACACAGGGTTCCCTGCCAAGGTGTAAAGTGTCTCACATCGGCATCACCTCCTCCATCCCCTGGCGCTCTGCAAGCTGGCACCTCACAGGGGTATCCCGACACTTGCTTAGACGTGGGAAACACAAGCCGAGCTCACACCCAGGCATGCACTTAGTGTCTCCAGCAAGCAAAACACCGTGGAAATAAGTGAGTTGCAGGATGAGATTTTTTGGCAACTTCCTAACAGAACATGGAGATTCATCAAATGCTGCTGCCCCACAGCCACACTACTCCAGCCCACCCCAAGCGAAACCCAGCCCAGGCCAACAATCCATGTATCCCAAAAGCCCCAGGTTCCATCACACCTGCTCTCCCTTGCCTTTGCAAACCCCATTAGATGATCACAAGAGCAACGTACCAGGAAGTGTTATGCAAAACTGCTCGTCCTGTAGCCACCTCAGCTGAGGAGCTGAGCTGTGCGTGCTCCTCCTGCACACACTCACACGGCTCTGCAAGCCGCAAGATCCATTCCCCACATCCCAGCTGGATGTGGCACTCAGATGGGCTGATCTGTTGATACTAAAGCCAGAGAGGTCAGCACAGAGGTTGAGCGCTGAGGTGAGTGTTTGATTAAAATGGGTGGGTGAGGGGTTTTCAGGGATCTGTTGGGGATGGAAGTGAAAGGTTTATGGAGTGCTGGCGGGTGCTCCTGACAGCGCTGGAGACGACATGGATTTGGCAGGGGCTGCAGCAGTGTTCTTCCCTCGCCATCTGATTCCCAAGCTCCAGAGGCCTTGGGGTGACTGATGAACCTTTGCTACCCAACATTTTTGGTTTTCTTTTCCACTACATCACAGTGAGCCTTGGGTCTCATTCCACATAAGGGGCTGTTCACATTAATTCTTTACTTTTTCCTAAAAGATTTTGCTACCCATCAATTCACCCCCACCCTCACAGATTTGATAGCCCATAACAGAGTTGTTAGCCAATAGCAGATACTCCACAATGCAACTTTCAGTCATAGTCATCTTTTATGACCAGGATTCATTCCTTAAACCTTTTCTTTTCCTTCTATCTCACTTCGATTTTGGCTTTTCTTATTAATTAAATGGCAAGTTTCAATAGCCTAAGATTGAATTATAAGGCTTGTTTAGAGCAAGCAAAATAATCAGAGCAAAAGGTGGAAGCTATATATGTAATATATACATGTACTTAAGGATACAGAACTTTGCCTCCAGACGTTTGGAACAAATTAAATAGAGGATCAAATTAACTAGTGATTGAATTAAGTGGAAAGCATCTCATTACCTAAAAGACGGAAACATGTGTCATTTTAAAACAGCTAAAAATAAAGCAAGAATGGGTCAAAATGAAAAGCAGGAACCTTGCAAATGTCAGGCAAATCTGGGCTCTGTTGAGCCCTCCAAATGTGAAAGCTGTAAATAAGGTGGGTTTTGCTGCATAGTGGGAGCTGCCGGGAAATGATGGGCTTTGGAAAACAGATGTTGTGAAAAGGAGCTGCTACACATCGTGTTTCATATGCTTGTGATCACAGAAACATGTGCAGGGTGAAGGAGGCCTCATCCATAGACCCCAAAGTAGGAGAAAGGATTGCTAAGAGATTGCCCAGGACATCATCTTCATCCCCAGGCAGGCACCCTGTGCTCCAGATCTTCTACTAGGTTGAAAATTGCAAGTAACTCTACTTACTCTGTCAACTCGATGAACAGCTCACTATCAGTCAATGACTTTAATTTGCTCTTGCTGCTCACTGCCTGGAGAGTTATTCAATCAGCTTGAATTTCAAGTTATTTCACAAAGAGGACTAAACCTGGTGATACAAATGTGTCTTTTTAACCCAAGATTAAGACATCTTGTTGCTGTCTTAATTCAGCACCTTTATTCAAGGGCTCACTCTTCTGTTCTCCAGACACTTAATCTCCCTTGAAAGAGAGAGATGTGAAAACCAGAGAGTGGTCAGACCTCGTGTTTTGTTTCACCATGAAAGAGCTGAGATCATTTCATATGTTTCTCTCCTCCTGTGATATTATTGATGTTCATCCTCCTTCCTGCTCATCTGGACCTTTCAATTCCAGTCACTTCTCTTCCTGACACCACATTTCACTTAGTGATGCATCAGATGGTAATTGTACAGAGCTGCCACGGAGCGCAGGAAATCAGTTTTTCACTCCACCAAACTCCTGTCCCAAACTCAGGATGAGAAATAAGGCCTTAGCCCTTTCCTATCTAATGTTGTATTTTTTCTTTTTGCTCTCTAAATATATCACTTTTTGACAAATGCAAGTGGAACTTTCCCAAGATAAATAATGTTATCTTCACAGAACCCTACGGCACCCCATGGCAACTCATTATTTTTCAATTAAATTTACTGTTCATTGGCAGTTGCTCTGCTTTAATTTTCTGCCATTTGTTTACTGAAAAACGAAATGCATAACACAAAGCTCTATAAAAGTCAGACTAAGTTAATTAAATGTGAAACTGGGAAACACTAACTTTGCCTCCAGAGCAATTTTATCATGAGATCTCTTTAAAAATGTCACTTTTTGCAGGAATTTATTTAGACATATGCAACCACTATTAATTAAATGTGCGGTCCCTTCACAACTCTCTCCAAAAGACATTTAGCAGTATTTTGCAACCACTGACTGTAGAAACAAGAGCTCACAAGATTCACAAAGCCAGATGAAGAAAATCTTTTTCAGTCAGACCAATATTTTTAGACTCCTTACATGGTTCCGAGTTATTTTAGCTGAGTGCAGGATACCCAAGTACCAGTTTGGAAGCAATGCACCATATTATTTTCCTTCTATTGTCAAGAAGATCCGATTTCATTCCCTGAAAGGACCACAGGTTTGATCGATTGCAAAGCTGTCAAGTCCATAGGCTTTTATCAGCCATTTTACGTACAAACAAAAGTACTCTGATTAGGGTCTGCCACTAGCTGCACACTGCATGTCACAGGGATCAAGAAATGATCACACAATAGATGTCAAAAAGTAATCAAGACACAAACCTTGGCTGATGACACTCCTAGACAATGTCAGAAATGATTTTTAAGCAACAGCATTCAATATTTGCATGCTTCTCTTCTTCTGACAGCCCAGATAAATCACACCTTGAGAGTGCTTATTTCTCTGCATCTGATTCTCTTAGAATCATAGAATCATTCTGGATGGAAGAGGCCTTTAAGATCATTAAGCCCACCTGCTAACCCAGCACTGCCAGGGCACCACTAAACCATATCCCTCAGCACCACATCTCCATGGCTTTGAAACCCCTTTGGGGATGGGGACTCCACAACTGCCCTGAGCAGCCTGGACCAGCCCTTGACAACCCCTGTGGAGAAAAAATTGTTCCTCAAGTCCAACCTAACCCCCCCTGACACAACTTGAGGCCATTTTCCTCTTGTTCTGTCACTTGTTCCTTGGCAGAAGAGACCAGTCCCACCTGTCTTCAGCCTCCTTTCAGGGAGCTGTCAAGAGCAAGGTCTCCCCTGAGCCTCCTTTTCTCCAGACTAAACTCCAGGTCCCTCAGCCGCTCCTCACAAGACTTGTGCTCTAGACCAGACTACACTGCAAATTAGTATGCCTATTTGGGTGATATCCAATCCTCGCAGTCTCAGAGCAGGGCATCTAACACAAACCCACCACCCCGACACCTCTGCCAACCATAGAAACAAACACCTTCATCCAGCCCTAAGAGGTATGTAAAATAGGTGAGATGGATCACCACTTGAAAGTGCCAATTTCCCATCAGATTTTATAGCAACAGCCTATGCAATTTTCTCAGGTAAGCCACCAAATTTGAGGTTGGAAGCTGGAGGCAACTTATTCCAATATAAGAGTAGAATTTGACAAGTCAGGAATAGCTTTCTAGTGATAAAGAATTCCCAGCTTGGAATCTGAAACTCCAGATTTATTTCTAAAACCATCAATTGTTCTGACGAGGAAAGGAAGAAAGCAATCTTTTCTGAGAGACGCAAATTAGAAACACGAATAATTAACAGAGGACTTGGACACTGGATAAAAGTCTCCATTTAGGTGCCCAAAACCTAGTTTGAACAAAACTGAAGCCAAGGCTTCAGTATTTTGTTGGGACAAATTACTTCAAGAGGGAGATGTACTGATTGCACCTATAAAGGTTTGGCTCAGGTTCTTACTGCAGGAATTAGAATCCCAAACTCCAGCTTGATGGGAGGAAGCTTTGTCCCAGTTGGAGCAGCACACAGAGGTCTGGCCAGAGCATATCACACACATCAGAGTGGGTTCTTGATCTCTCTGCTACTGATCTCCCAGGGGGCAGAAAGAAGTGCCTGAGATGGCAGCACCTTGGGTCAGCTGCAAGTGAAGAGCAGCGTGACGGTGTTGAGGTGAGCTTTACATCTTGCACAAGGTGAGAGAAGCACCGTGTCAGCAGCTAATAAGTTTATAACGGGGTTTCTTCCTCAAGTCAAATTCAGCCCAGATTTATAACTCCCCCATACCACTCTAAACTTTCCGCCACTCCTCCTGAAATATTTCATGATTGCTCAATTACTGTCATGTTCTCTTAACGACCTGGAGGGAGGAGGTGGTCTCCATTTGGAGACCAGATGCCATTTCTATAGATACTCACAAAACTGCATTGCACAATAAATAATCCACTCACCCTTCAGTAACAGGCTTTGAGGATATGATAAAGTTTAAAAACAACAAAGTGAAAACTGTACCCCTTTCTATGTGTACTGGAAACGAACCAAGAACTAATATGTTAAATTGGCAGTGAGGCACCTTTGGCTTGTTGCAGGGCCAGACTGGCTGACTTGGAGGTACCACAAATAGAAATTCTCCACCACCTCAGCACAGCAGTAACACTGGTCACACTGAAAGACACCAAACAGCAGGGCCGTTAACCCACCATCAGGAGATGTGCCCAAAACAGGCCTCTACAAATACCTAAAAGAAGTTTGTAGAGAGGTGGGTGTTGGTCTCTTCTCACAAGTCACAACTGATAGGACAAGAGGAAATGGCATAAAATTGCACCAGGGGAGGTTTAGGTTGGACATGAGGATAATCTTCTATACCAAAAGGGTTATCAAAGATTGGAACAGGCTGCCCAGAGAAATGGTTGAATCACCATCCCTGGATGTATTTAAAAGCCGTCTAGATATGGTGCTCAAGGATATGGTGTAGCAATGGTCCTGGCAGAGTTAGATAATGGTTGGGCCTGATGATCGTAAAGGTCTTTTCCAACCATAGCGATTCTGTGATTCTGCAATCGTATAGCAAAAATTTGCAGCAGCTTATTCCTGGTGCCCAGGGTGGGCTGGGCCAACAATGGGAACAATGCATCACACAGGAGGCTGTCAGCGAGAGCTTGAACCTACTGAACCCCCTCTTCAGGACACACCATCTACATACAAGCAGACCCTTCTGCACCGGCCTGAGCTGAACTCTGGAAACTGAGAAACTAAGTATTTTCCTGATCTATTCTTGTTCATAAGATTGGCCTTCAGGCGCTACAGACCACTCCAGCACTGGATGTCTTGAATTCAGTATTCTTAACCAGAAGACACAGGGTTCATAGATCCTACTGGGTTTAAACTTCACCCTTGAGCTAGGTTTCTGTCTCAGGATTTGTGAATCAGCTGGCAGCTCTTGTGCATTCACTGGATAGATGATTCCACAGCACATTATCATCCAAAACATTCTTTCTGCTTTGATGCTTGTAACAAGTCTCTGTTTGTACATATGGAAACCACATTATATATTCCAGATGGAAATTCATACTCTATTTCAGAGAAGGAAACGAGAGCTATTTCATACTAGATGCATAATTTGTTGTGTGACTATGAAATACGTGACTGCCTCACATGTTATGTTGTGAGCTAATCATAAAAAAATATCATGAAAAAGGTCCCATCTGTCTCTAAATCCTATAATCCAACTGTTCTCAGCTAACTCCAGCTCTGCCAGTACCTGGTATGCATAGAGTAAGGACAGTTTTCTGTGCCAGGGAAATGCTGGAAACCAGAAGAGCATGTACAAAGCTGCAGCTAAAGTTTCATCCGAGGCAGCAAGAAAATGTCTTGGAGAGAATAGAGACTTTATGACACCTCTTCAGCTGACTGAACTCATTCCCCAACTCTTCAAATTGTTCTTGACCGCCCTTTTATCCAGGCTATCCTGTAATTATCTTTTTAACATAATTTCCCCGCAGTTCCCTGAAGATCCTTAATGGGATCACTGGGAAAGATCCAGCTGCACATTAGAAAGCCTGCGGGGCAAAGCACTGTACCTGACAGGTGATGGAAATATTGCCCCTCACGCTGGTGAGGCTGCCATTTCAAACTGGAGCTGGCTGGCTGCAGGAGCAGCTCTGCCATGCTAAGTCAGGAGATCTGTGGCCAGCGGCAGTAGGTGGGTCTGACATGCTCAGCCCCTTCTGTCACGGTCTCGTTTACGTGCAACCAAATTCCCAAGCCCAACCTTACAGTGCTACTGGAGTATCAGCAAAGGAGCTCCTCCCTTGGTATCTGAGGCACCATTTATGGAGAATTACTCCACAGGAAATAGAAATATTTGTCTGTTCCTTTGTACTTAGCTTTCAGGGTGTTACTGCAACTGCTTCAGCTTGCTCACCTCAAAAATAAAATGGATATGAAATGGCAGCGGATGGCCTTACCAACTTCCCAGGACTGTAAGGACATTTTCATCTAAAGGCACCAAAAAGAAACCTCAAGTCTCAGCTGGCAGCTCACTGCAATGTTTCATGCTTTCAGTCTTCCATTTTAACAATTTCAGTTTATTAGGTGGTTTGGAGTCTGGTTTGTACCTAATGATGGGCAAGGGACATAAATGGGATGGCTACAAGCTCTCCTACACCTAATGTCTAGCACATGCTTGCCTGGAACTAGGAGGTGCCAGAACTTTTGGAGCCACACAGTGGCTTCTGCTCCTCTCCATTAACTACATCCCTTCTCCCTGTGGGGACCATTGCTACCCCTTCATCACCCACCTTCTGCACCATTGGTGATGCTGTGCTACAGCCATAGCAGCATGGCTGTGCTTGTCCAGTCACAGAGGATTTGCATCCCTCTTGGTGCTGGATGGGGACAGCAGCAAGGTGAAGGAGATGTCACTCATGAAGGACGGTGGCATTCCACAGCTGCATTACTGGATCTCCATGCCAAGGACCCATGGGTTTCAATGTCAGAGGGTTCTGTTCCCTTTAAAGGTCTTTTTTTAACCTCAAAGAAACTTTTTTCAAACAAGAGCCCTTTTATTGCTATGCCAGTTTCAAGCCATGCTGAAGTTCTTAAACATCTGGGCCTGGGCCGCTGCCTTTTAAATTTAACCGGTTCATCAGCAATTGCATTCCAGTAGTATGAGTTGTGTCTGTCTCTCCCCAGGCCTGCACTCCATTTCCCCTTCACAACAGGCCTTATTCACCATCACCCCCTTACAGCTCTTTCCCTATCTTTCACGTCAAGTCTGGCAGAAATGGTGTGGCAGAGGCTCTCTCTCCTGAGGGCTTCTCAGAGGGCATTAGCCAGGCATTTGTGACATATGGCTCTTAGGGGAACATGTGAAGCAGATCTTGTTATTTAGGCAGGCAAACCAAAAAAAAAAAAAAAAAAAGATGGGGAAAAAAAAAAAGCCCTAATTACCAAGCAATGCCCTGAAGAACTCACCAAATGAACCTAAAGGGAAAATTCTCTCTTGACCCCAGGTTTGAAGGCTAAGTGCGACAGGCAGGCACTGAAGTGAACATGATGCCACCAGAGGGTCTGAAGTGAGCTGCTTACTCACTGCCATGCTGCAGGCTCCAATGCTACAGAGACCTGGAAGAGCTTCCCCAACCCACAAAAAACCAAATCACATGTCAGGGGAGAAAAACATTCCTTCCTGATCTCAACAGTGAACAGAAGCAGACAGGGAACACTAAACTTACATAAATATAGGACAAATAAAGAATGATCTGATCTCTTTTCAGGCCCATTGGAGATACCAAAAGATTAGGTATGCTTTGCAAGCCCTAGAAATTCTGCTGTTTGGTCATACAACCCCAGTAAATTTATCAGATTTCATCTTAAAACAATCTGACAAACCAGTCCAAGAGTACCTCAGCCCTTTTAATCACAACAATTCACTGGAATTCCTACTGACAAGGAGAGTCACAGTATTTCACAGGTTCTTTCCAATTTCCATTGCTCCAAGCTGCAAATCCAGATTGTCCCCACCAAACAGCAGGCACTTCCCTCGGCTCTCTCCATCTGGACACAGAGGAAAGGCAGTTACCAATTCAGTGAGACCACCAAAATTGAGATCAACCTCTGGTCATCTCTCAATCTCCACTGCTGAGGGTGATGACCCTCTAGCTTAGATACCACAGCTAAGTATCCAGATTTAATGGGATGAATCTGCCATCCTACAAATTTAACTGATTTACAGGATTACCCAAAAGCAGTTGCCTGGATTAAGATAATTTTGCTGGCTTGAATTCATTTAACTAAGCAATGCAAACCACTGTAACCTAACCGCTTCTCCCTTGGGGAGTTATCACCCCCTTTGTCCAGCCTGTATTTTATCAGCACAACACTTACAACACCACCCCTTTAGAGGGTTCCAAATTAACAGTTACTTCAAGGCTTGATTCAGAGCCTACTGCAGTCAATTAAAGACTCAGATACACTTCAACAGATTTTAGATCTGATCCCTTGGGACCTTCTTTCATTACAAACCACGTAAATGCTTTAATCAAGAGGTCATGAAGTAATGGATTAAAAATTACCCTGTAAATGTCTTGGCCAACTAGACCGCATGGACATGCTTCTGACTGGATCTGCCTGCCATCACACCAGTGACTGACATCCACAAATTCTGCCATTCTGTGGAGAGACAAGCAAATTAGCAATGATGTTAATTTACACCTCTCTCAGCTACTAGAGATCTCTCCAAGCCCATCTGCCTCCTGCTTCCTCGCCTGGAAATCTCCCCACATTGGGATGTATCTGCTTACTGCTGACAGCAAAAATGGGGTACAAAAATACCCAGAACAACATGTAACATGGAAAGGGGGAGTGGTGAAGGTACAGGCCTATTGTGATGCCTTTGAGTGCCAAACACTGGTCAACTCTGGTTTAGTTCCATTTCTGAGATCCACAAGAGGACAGCTGCTGCCTGCTGTGTTTTTTCCAAGCCTCACCCCAACTGCATCAGCACTCAGCTAGAGCCATCAGATACCAACAAGGCAAAAGTAGCCACAGAAGAGTTTGCTCAGGTTGGCTTTACTTCTGGCTCTGTCACCTTTTCTGTAAATCCCTCCTGGATCCTTTTTAACATGAGAGGCAGGGAGAAATCCCTTGGGTTAAAACAAAGTATCTCATTCAAGAGCGGTTGTTTGCCTTGGGAGGCAAACATTGACTTTTACAAACAGCAGACAACATCCTGGGGATTTGGGGTGACTGCTGCAATGTTTTCTAGCTGGATAGTAAACAGCCAGGTAACCACTGACACCGTCTTGATGCAGGGTTTGAGGTTCCTCTCCTCCCTGGGGACCATAAGCCATGATCTTAGTAGAGAAACAAATGATTTATCATAGCAGGGGTGCCTCATTAAGATTTATTACAAAGCCTTGTGACAGCCCAGCCCAGGAAAACTGTTTTCAGGAGTCATCCAACACACCAGAATTAACAAGACAGCCCCTCAGATGGAACTACACTTTCCAAATCCCTTTACACTGACCTGCAGCCCAGAAACACTATGACAGCCACGGCAGCTGCCCCACATTAACAGATATCTGTAACTTTTAACAAGAATCAGGCATTGAGCTGTTCCAAGCCCCAGCTATAAAACTGATGAACTGAGAGGAATAATCGCAGAGAGAAAGGGAAAAAATACAGCATCATGCCATAGCTATTTGACTGTGATTTATGTCTCACTCCACCTTGCCTTATCATAGATAAGCCATTCAGGAGAAAACCATGACATACACAGTATAGAAATGGCTTTTGGTCCTGGGTGTGCAGCTCTGCTGCCTCATACGACTGCAACAGGGACTGTGGACAGTCCTGTCACACAAACCCAACACTTGCTCCCACCAAGAAAGCACAGTAAGAAACTGATGGATGCACTGATGCCACCTTCATGGCCACACATCCCTGCCTGTGCTCCTGAAGCCTCACTACAGCTTTGAAAAGCATGTAATCCATTCCCTCAAGAGCATCGCTCCTTGGCTGTGCCAAGATCTTCATCAGCAGTCCTAAGCAGACTTCAACACACAGGCAGCCAGGGGAGAGAGAGAGAGATGACAACCAGATTGTTTTGCCAGTTTTCAGAACCAGACTTTTCACTGTTTTGTTTCAAAGTGACATTTTTGTTTGCTTGTCTAAAAGCCAGTCGTGATTTAAAGAAAAATGGTTGGACATGCAAGTCAGAAATAACCCCCAAAAGAAGCAAGCTATCAAGGTAAAGTGGAACAATTCAGTTGTCCCAATATTATTTTGTTTTCCAGGACATAATAAACAAATAAAATCAAATAAAACAAAAAAAGCAGCAACTTTTCTGTTTAGTGCAATCTCTTTATTTCAGGATTCCCAAGATGGCCGGCCACAGCACATACCTGTATTTCCTACACCTATCCCCTAACATGCTGGAGAGAGGCCCAATGTTTCTACTACAGCATCACTTTGAAGCACTCTGAGCTGTCCTCGGGGCAGGTCACCAGCTCTCTCCATTTCTGGAGAGCAGACCCAGACCTCTGCATTGCCATTAAAGTAACTTTAAAAAGGAGCAAAGTCCAGAGCAGCTACTGCCTTTAATGGTGAAATAACTGGTTTTGTGGTGAGCTCAGTAACACAGGGGAAAGCTGCCCAGTGTGTGAAAAGATCCAGGACACCATTTTTCCATTTGTTTTTCCCATCAGTGTGTAATGTTATCCAGCTCACAAAAGGCTGAATGAGAGCATCCCATCCAGGAAGATATACAGGTTCAAGGTGAAGCATCCAACCTAGAATGAATTTCCCCCTTGCCTTGGTCAGCTGCTCCACTGGGTAATTACCATGTTGCTCCATAGTTGTCTTATTTCCAACTTAACTTCAACATCTTTTTATATCTGTTACACATCAGAAATCTTCTCCTGGTGCAGGGAATTACCTACCATGATCACACTTCCTCCAAACTTTATTTTCATCAAGATTGAACTCTTTAAACCTGCCTCTCAGTCCAGACTTTGGCTTACCCCATTACATCCTCCAGCATGTACCCAAGAAGAGAACAAAAGCCATAATGTTATTTGCAGGGCCATAAACTCTGTGCTTTGCCAACGAGCATTACCCACTGAAATTGCCCCAGATGCAAACACTGACCTGCTAGAGACTGGGTCTGTCAGAAGGAGGAAATGACAGGCTCCAGAGCTCCTCAAGGACTTTCATGAGCAGCCAGTTGCGAACATTTCCCAATGTCAATTATCCATCAGCTCACCGATATCTGGCAATCAGTGAACTTCAAAGTCTGTTCTTTGCCATAGTGCTGTGCAACGTCTGTAAGAATTGTGTGTGCTGTTTGAGGTGGTTGCACTCAAAATGGCACCTGTCCATGGGGAAGAAGACAATTCTCCAAACAAATGGCTCATTCTTTGGGCACTTTCATGGGAGAGGTCCAAGGAACGGTTTTCATCAACAAAAGTCTCTCTGGGTACCACTGACAGCCAGAGCGTCCAACCAAGGCATGCTGAGGTGAAAGTCCAAGGAATGCCATTCCTTCTTGGAGCCAATTTCTCTGCTGTCAAATCGCCATCCAAAATAAACATGTTAAAATCAATGCCCTTAAAAATGACAAGCTCTGGAAAAACACCCTCTGCAAACAGAGATGGTCAATCCAAAGCTGTTCAGGAGGCTGCCTCCAGCTGCCAGGCTGCCTGTCACAATATTCACCCTCAGTTTTTCCCCAGTGAAGTATTTCCTCACCTTGCTGGCGCCAGCAGGCTGCTGCTTGTTTGCACTCAGGCAGTGCTACAGAAGTGTGGGGCAGGCTGGGCCTCACTGGGTTTGTTCAGCCCAGAGAAAGGCAAATCCATCCATTGACTCTCCTAGTGACTCTGTAGAAAGCACATCCTGACATGGAGAGGGCTCATTGTTCCCCAATGGGCTGTGCTGGTGGTCTCCTGAACCAGGCTTTGCTGTCTCAGCAGCAGCTGCAATTACGGAGCCCAAGGAAGCAGATAAATAAGGAATTGAATCATTTAGTGAATGAATGTTGGGTTTGAGATAACAAAGACGGGAAAGTACAGCAGACAGGCAAGGCATGGGGGAACACTGTAGCTTCTCATGTAGTTTGACCAAGGCAACCCAGCAGGAACCCGTTGAGTCACCCCTGAAGCAATGCACAGCTGAAGCAGGGAGAAGCCATCATCTGCAAAGCTCCAGTGACAGCCCCAGGACCCCATCCAGCTCTGCCAACACCCCTGCCACCCACCGGGACTGCAGCACTAATTCTGGCCTGAGCCCTCACTGAACCACCAAGAAACCCCAGCACTAAGGGCTATCCGTCAAAACATGGTCATACTCCTGAGACCTGAACCTTACACCTCAGGGCTTCCTATAAACCATCCTCTCCACTGAAACCATGATCCTCATAACCTACAGCAATCTTCTAGCCTAGTCCTGACCTTCACATGTGCAGACTGCAAACTACATGAACCATGGATCAGATATGTGACAGGAGCAGCAGGATAATTACTGCTTGAAATGGAGAGACAGTCTGGCCATTAAAAGCAAGTGTTAAGGGAAATGGTGGATTATCCACCACACAGTTTCATCAGACCAAGAGTGGAAGAGATGTTTAGCTAGAAATTAGTTAGTGGGCTCAGTGGTGAGGTTAATGGACAAAATTTTAGTCTGCTATTCAGCAGGTCAGGCTAGATAAGGCTTTAGATGTTTCCAGAACTCATATGTCCATATCTCTGATGAAATGGATGAGGGAATCATAAAGAGTCTTTTCCAGCCTGCTCTACTCATAAGTCCAATTATTGAGAAGCTGGGGAAAGTTTATAAAACAGTAGCATTTTCTCCAGTGTTTGACATGGAGGGAAGCCAGTGCTGATCTCTATATACAACACCCGGTATCCCATTTCTGTGCTTTCCAGATCAGGTTACCAGCGCTGACCTTCCAGTCTTGTTCACACCCCTGCAAAGAACAGAAGTGTCCATCAAGTGAAACTTCATGCCCGAGGAATGGGCTGTCCTCAGATGTCCTGGGCTGTCTTCAGAGGTCCCAGCATGACCGATGGAAATCTTGGCAGGGGAGAGGGTTTATGTTGGTGTGAGCAAATATCTGCTCCCTGAGCCAGCAAAGTTCTCTGAGGCCCATGCTCTGGGCAGGCAGCAACAGCTTCATCTGCTCTCCCTGTGCTTGCTCGCTCGCCAGCAGCAGCACAGCTTCTGCAGCAACAACTGGCAGCACATGATACAGACTTGTGAGGGTTCGACATCTTCCCACACCATCATCTGGGCACCCAAAGCTCCTGCTTCAGCAACATTTCTCTGATGCCTCTGAAGTAATTCGCAATAGCTCTCACCATGGTCCTCTCATGGAAGATGGTCTTGTTAATTACATTTCACCAAGTCAGCTTTGCGTGCTCAGAGATAATAAAACCATTGTTAGCCCTTCTTCCAAAATCAGCAGCAAACTCGCTTTTTACAGACACACAAAGATCCCGTGATAAAAATTTTACATCTCGTGTTTAAATACTTTCCATTGTGCTACTGAATAACTATCATAACTATAATTGTCATCATGACTACCTGAATCTCTACATATCTCCTACAAGAATCAGTTCTCACACTCCTGAACTGCCTGTACCAAACAAAACACCGTGGTATTTTAGTGTATCCAGTAGAAATATCAAAACAGATCTCATTAAGAGGATGCAACAACCCTGCATAGACTTGACTTTAACCACTGGTATTAAAAAATATCTGCAGCACCTTAAAGGCATCAAGAGCCCTTAACGGTATTACCATATTTCATGGTCTGACCTCTCCTGCCCCCACCCAAGGTCACTGGTACAACACTCACTCTGTGGAGGAACCTCCTCTGCTGGCTCATCAACTTCATCTAAATGAACGTGGCTGTTAATATCAACTCATCTACATATTGTTCATGATGTTAATGCCTTTCATTTATGAACCCCTCCATTTCCCAACACCTCTGCTATATAACGCAATTACATCTACAGCCCAAACACGCACGTGAGCCTGTTCAAATACTTCATGATAAATGCCACACTTCACATAGGACATCCATGGGCCTGGGCTCGTCCCTCTGGCCTTAAATATAGGAAAGTACGTAATTTAGGAGAGTTATCCCTATTGTATTAGAGAAAGGCAGAATTACCTTCCAGAGGCATCGCTTTTTCTTTGCTGATTTTTTAGGGAGCTTACAGTAAGTAGAATTGGGAATCATCCCATAGTAACTACTACCTGGTAGGAAAGAAGCTGTAACTTCTTTAAAGGAGGAAAAAAAGGGCACATTTGGGAAAGGAAAAAAAAAAATTTCTACTTAGGATTTTGAAGATGTTTTGAACAGTTTAAAGATTTCCTTCCTAAGGACATTTGCTTCAAACAATCATCAACATTTAGTTTTTAAAGAGGGATTTAAATGGTTTCAGAGCATGCAGCTGAAGCAAAATGAATCAAGCTAAACATTTTGGGTATCCTATTTATTTTGCCGAATAATCTTCTTCTCAATGTGATCAGAAAGAAATTAAGAAACATTTTTTAGTTTAACAACCAAAAGTAAAAAAATCAATTATTCAGACTTCTAGTTCTGAGCTCTTCAGAAAAATCTACCTTTTTGATATGCTTGAGAGCATTTAAAGATATTAAGAAATATAGCTTTATGCTCCAAATTAAAGGGAGCATCACAATATTAGTTGCAAAATAAAGGCTTTAAAACAAATCTCCATAAGCATCAGTGAAAACATTTGACAGTTATTTATATTTCCAATAAAAGATGATTTTTTTCAATTAAAATGGAGATACAATCTTTCTTAAAAGTAATGAAAATGCAAATACTCAGTACTAGATAAATTAGGCGGGAAACCACATATACACAGAAAATAGGTCATGTTGCACTGAGTGAAAGAGGAAGGGAAAACTGGAAAATTAAAGGCAAAAGGCAAATTGAACTCAAGTTCTTATTTCTCAGCAGCATCCTTTTAAAAAAAACCCACTCTAAGTTTTCTCTCCAAACACTGAATCAACAAGGAAAAGGGCACTGGGATTTGACCTCCCTTTGATAATAGATTGGCAGTTTTTCCTTTGGAAGGAAAAACATTTTGTAAGAGGAAAGACAAATAATCCCAGCTAGATTAATAAATTTGTTAACAGAGAGGGCTGACAAAGGAAGTACCACAAATCAGGACAGACTTTCTGGGGTTTTTTCTAGCAACTTTTATTCCCCACCACACCCCCACACCCCC